>JAPVLO010001561.1:0-181055 GCA_027257055.1 Cephalopachus bancanus | reverse complement strand
ATAAAACAACAGAACAGGCTGAGTGCAGTGGCTCATGCGTATAATCCCAGCACTTTTGTTGGTTGAGGTGAGAGAATTGCCTGGGCCCATAGGTTGGAGACCAGCCTGGGCAACGTGGAGAGAATTCTTCTCCACAATAAATGAAAAATTAGCTAGGCATGGTGACATGTGCTTATATTTCCAGCTATTTGAAAGGCTGAGGTGGAAGGATCAACTGAGCCTAGCAGGCCAAGGCTGCGGTGGCTGGGAGCATGCCACTGCACTCCTGCCTAGTTGACAGAGTGAGACTACAACCCCCCAAAAAAGCCAAGTGGTAGCACCCCTCTATCAGGGATCCTCCCCCAATGTCTCCTTGCTGGCCTGATCCCAAAGTTGAGGCACAACTTCAGGTTGGTGCTTCCATAGATTGCAGGGAAGTAGTCTGCTTTCCAGGGGCCTGGAAGCTCAGGTGTGGCCAGCATACCCCTGGCTCAGAATTGGCCATGGTTGTTTGGTGATTTCCTTCTTAAATTAGTTCTCAAAGCTTCCCATGCATTTGGAGATCATAAGCCAATGTTTTCCATGGTACAGCTTTGAACAACGATGCCAGGTTCCTGTCTTCCAGATCTTCCTTTAGAGGTTAGTACCACAGGACAGCCTCACCCTGCTACCCCACTGGGGCTCCAACACCAGGATCTGTCCAGCCCACTAAATCTGGGATACCTCTCTCCCTTATGGTGACAACTGCATATTAACTTTCTATGGGAAAGTGACGCACATGGTCCAGAAAAGCTCAGAGCAGCACCCAGAAAGCTGTTCCAAATCTCCAGATAACTCCTCAGCTCTGTGAAATTAATGTCAACAAGGAAGCTGGACACTTGGAAGCCTCTGGATGAGAGGGTGAGTGTGAGATTCGCAAAGCCTTAGCCAGCCAGCAGCATGTCTTGGTTCACATGCAGGTCAATCTGTGTGACAGTGTCTTTCTTACAGGGCACAAGTCTTAACACTGGCCTCAACTTGACTTCTGGGAGAAAATGTGATTTAGGGACACCTAGGATGATCATACAGGGAAACTGTTACCCTGACCAAAACTAGAATTTGATCCAAGGCAGGGTGAGAACCCTTAGAATGGTGTTTGGCTACCTGGGGCTCACTCATGCCGAGCAAGGCCAAACCAGTGATGTCACCAGGCTTGAAGAGCAACCAGGACATCCATGAGGGTGAGCAGAAACCCTCAGACCAGCCATCAACCTTATCCACTCTAGGAGGCAGTGGTGGCTGAACTTCTGTGTCCTGAATGTCCATTACCTGACCTCCAATGAGGCAGAAATCTGAAACCAAGTGCACAGTCCTGGGGTCATGATTTCAGGATTTGGTACATGCTCCAGATTATAGGAATGATGAAAATTTGATAAGTGTGGACCCAGGAAGTCAAGTTTGTAGGTCTGCCATACTTGGTGGGTTCTTTCATGTTTAGAAATGAAAAATGTAGCCTCTCTGGGCTCAGTGGCTCAGTCTGTAATCCCATGCTTTGGGAGGCTGAGGTGAGTGGATTGCCTGAGCCCGCAGATTTGAGGTCCGCTTGGGCAACTTGGTGAGACCTTGTCTCTACAATAAATCAAAAATTAGTCGGGTGTGGTCGTGCGTGCCTTTATTTCCAGCTACTTGAAAGGCTGAGGCAGAAGGATCGCCGGAGCCCAGCAGGTCGAGGCTGTGGTGGCTGGGAGTGGCCACTGCACTCCAGTCTGGGTGACAGAGTGAGACGCCAGACCTGACCGGCCAAGAGCCCTGGAGACACAGTACATTAGCCAGACCCCCAGGTAGGTAGAAGTGAATGAAGCAGATGACACAGGTCAACTTCGAATCAGAGCTTGAAATGCGGTTTGCAATGTGGTCTGCTCCTATGGAAATAGTTCTTGAGGAGCCTGGGATTTTTTCTCTTGATTTCCAAGGGGACATCTATTGTTCCATGCACTGAAATCCCTCAGAAATTCTTGTTTTCCTTCTGTGAATTTTCTTCAAGATTACTGTGAAAATCACATTTATTTTAATGGTTCATAAGGGACTGCATGATCAGACTGCTCTTCTGTTGCTTTGGGGCACAGGAAAATATCTACTTATTTATTTACAAACTATTTTTTAGGTTTTCTTTTTGCATAATGTTGGAAATATGTGAGAATAGTAGTGACTTTGTTTTTGGACCCTGAAATCCGAAGAACACTGTCAGGAGATGTATGTTTTCTGCTTTATGATTTCCTTACCTAGGGAGGTTTCAAATGTGATTCTATAGAAATTCATACTCCAAGATAGGCTCGTAGTTCATGCAGTAATCCCAGGACTTTGGGAGACAGAGGCAAGATCATTGTCTGAGCCAAGGATTTTGCAAACAGCCTGGGCAAGTTGGCCAGACCTCTCTTTACAATAAATTAAGAAAAATGAGACAAGCCTGGGCAAGTTGGCCAGACCTCTCTTTACAATAAATTAAGAAAAATGAGACAAGCATGGTGGTGCATGCCTGTATTTCTAGCTACTTAGGAGGCTGAGGTAGAAGGATCAACTAAGCGCAACAGGCTGTGGCTGTGGTGGCTGTGTGTATGCCTCTGCACTCCAACCTGGGTGACAGAGAGAATCGGACTCAAAATAAATAAATAAATTCATACTTTGTAATTTGCCAGAAGCTCCCAGATAACAGGACAGTCCAGCGGGGAAGACCCAGCTCTGTGAGCAGGCACAGGAGATGAAGACCTGCCCCCTCACATCCAACTCCTGATTGGCCATTTCAGAACATAACGCTCATTGATTGGATGAGGCTCCAAGGTCCACCTTTCTGGTCTTGAGTGACATGTGATGCGATCAAATGGGGCTCTATGAGGCAAGAAAATGTTAAGATTTCTCCCTGCACTGGCATTGTATGTGGGAGGAGCTGGCTGACTCACGGGGCATGCAGGGAACCCTAGAGTCTTGAGAGCTCCTTGTTTGTGGGTCACGGACCTGGCTGCACTGTGTCTAGCGGACCATTTACACCAACCCATTTCAGCGGACATAAAGTCAACCTAATGCTGATGGTGGTTCAGGCATATTACACATACTCATTGGGCTCATGTCAACTGTGCCTTGACTGGACAGTGTCAAAGAGACACAGAGGGTGACTTGATTCCTCAGGAACAGATGGTGCTTTGGGGGCAATGACATTCAAAGTAAGAGGCACTTAGAGGAAGGTGGAAACTCATCAGTTTGCATCTCTGCTCTGGATGTAAGGCTTGTCACCCACAGCGTTGAGGGATGCGCCTACCTCACTAGGGTCCATCTGAGGAATTTGTCTGTCTAACCAGTGGAAAACTCTGGGAACACTTCTGCTTCCGTGTAGCCTCCTAATAATTGATGACCCTAAATTCCCATGACCTCAGAGGCAATTCTTTTCCCGATGAACCAGCTTTCATGTTGTTATATCTATGGCATAAAACTCGGCTGTTAATGATATATTTCTTTTTCCTTTTTTTGAACTGGAGTCTCACTCCATTGTCCAGTCTGGAGTGCTGTGGCACGCTCTCAGCCACCTCAGCTTCGACCTGCTGGGCTCCGGCGATCCTTCTGTCTCAGCCTTCCAAGTAGCCAAAACTACAGGTGTGCACTACCACACCCAGCTAATTTTTGATTTATTGTAGAGACGAGGTCTCGCCAAGTGGCCTGGGTGAGTCTCAAACTTACGCAATTCACTCTACTCAGCCTCCCAAATTGCTGGGATTACAAGATATATTTTAATTCACATGTTCCAAGGGTGTTTTTTTAAATGATTCCCAAATATGAGATGAATAAAATAATGAAGGCTGGGTCAGTACTTGGAGAAAATGTACCCCTTATGGAATAAATACACGTGAGCTCATCACGTGTATTTATAATAAAGAGGAAAATGTGAACATTTATGGAGATGACATGTTGAGGAATGCTAAGGAGACCACAGGTTAACATTAGGGCTCTTCTTATTTTATTTTTTGAGTTGGAATCTCTCCCTGTTGCCCAGGCTTGAGTGAGGTGGCATGCTCACCGCCACTGCAGACTCAAACTACTGGGCTCAGGAAATTCTTACACCTCAGGCTTCAAAGTAGATGGAACTGCAGATGCACACTACCATGCCTGGCTAATTTTCTTTGATTTACTGTAGAAACCAGGTCTCACCAAGTTTCCCAGGTTGGTATCGCACAACTGAGCCCAGGCAATCCTCTCAACTCAGCCTCCCACGGTGCTGGGATTACAGGTTTGAGTCTTCCAATTTTAAATAGGATTTGTGGGGACAGTCTATGTGGTCAAGTGCATGCATCTCTCATACCTTCCTCTGTATTCTCATTCTGCTCCCTGATTCCTCTTTACATAATGGTTTCTGATTACACTTGTCCAGAGGTCTTTGAGAAAGACAGTATGACATGACAGTCCATCGCTAAATGAGAATTTGTGGAAAGAGAACTTTTGTGTCTCTCTTCAGATGAACTGTTGCTGGGCATGTGACCTCAAAGACACTGGGCTCTAAGTCTCCATAGTGGCTAAGAAGTTTGGACCTGATGCCACCACAGCTGCTATTTACAGAGCCAGGTGTCCCTTGGCGTTTGGTGTCTTTCAGTTACATTTGTGTCTCTGACCCTCCTCTACTTACCCATTATCTGGAGTAGCTGGAATCCAGGTTTGTTCTGGTTTTCTGGGAGTAAGTTGCATGGCAGTATTGCAATATTTAGATATTTTGATGAAATAGGCCTGTGATCCCCATTTTACAGGTGAGAAAAGTGGCACTCAGACAGGTTAAGTACCTTCATTAATTTCACACAAGTGTCTTGATGTATTTTAAATGTTTACCTTGAAGTCTTCCTCTACAGTGTGCACCCTTCTAGCTGCATAATTAACATTTGTAAACCTAGCCCTGAATTGTACCCCACATCTTTAAAATGAAAATTAAAAATTGGCTGGGCTCAGTGGCTCAGCCTGTAATCCCAGCATTTTGGAACGTTGAGGCAAGTAGATTTCCTGGGCCATGGGTTAAACACCAACCTGGGCAACTTGGCAATACCTTATCTCTATAATAAATAAAAAAATTAGCCAGGTGTCATAGCGCGCCTATAGTTCTAGCTACTTCGAAGGCTGAGGTGGAAGGATTCCCAGAACACAGCAGGTCGACGCTGGGGTGGTCATGAGAGTGCCCCTGCACTCCAGCCTGGGCAATGGAGGGAGTCTCCAACTAAAAAAAAAATTTAAAACATATGTTTACACACTTCTCTCATATTTTGTGTCTCTCTATTCATATCCGTAATGAGAGACCCAAGAGATTAAAAAAAAAACAACTCTAAGAGAATTATTACTATATGAATTCCTACCCCACGTTCACTGTATTTGTTTGCAGTGTTTGTACTTAGAATTTTGTTAAGTTTAATTTTTGTTTGTCTCATAAAATAACCAATTGCTTCCGCAACTGCTGCTATCAGTATGTGAATGTTAAGTAATAAACCCTCCTGGACATTCCTTTGCTTAGATAACAGTAGACTGGTGGCACCAGCCACCCCCCATAGGTTCTGCGTTGTTTAACCTGCCTGCTTGCTAAACCTAGCTTATCTGACATCCTACCCTGCCTATTTAGCAGATCCCCGTCAATCACAGGTAGCTGAGTGGACCAGACCAATCCCAAGTGCCCCCGTACCCATTAGGAGAAATTACCCTATCATGTAAAAACAAGTTTAAAGTTCTTTCCCCTCCCTCTGTAATGATGTATAAAAACTGCTTGCCATGCTGGATCGGGGCTCTAGTCCCTGAAGCTGTTGCTTTGGGTGTGAGCCCAGACTCGAGCCTGAATAAAGACCCTCGTGTGTTTGCATCGGAGCTGGCTCTTTGTGGTCTCTCTCTCTCTGATTAGAGTCTCGGGTTTAACATTTGGAGGCCCCAGCGAGATTTTCAGAGACCTCCTAGACTCCAGCCCGAAGGGTCTTAGCCAGTGGGTAAGTGCACGCGTGCTTCTGGTAGGATATCGATATCCATTTTATAAGGCCAGAATAAGGTAGAGCAGATGCGCTCTAGGACCCTCCCAGCCAGAGGTCTTGGGAGACGTCCCTCGATCTCAGAGGGAGCCTAAGCATTGGAAAGCACGGGCTCAGAGGGGGTCCAGGCACGAGAGGCGCAGACCCAGACTAAGTTCGGTTCAGCTCCCGGTTGCATTGGCGGGCCAGCCAGGAGCCGAGGTCGTCTGGTATGCCCGATTTTTCGGGCACTCACCAGGCCCCCATTCGGAGGATAGCGCTTTCCTCATATCTGAAGGTAGCCCAGCACCAAGAGGTGTGGGCTTGCCTTCAGATCGGTTTTGTGTTTGTCTCTATGGCCGTAGGAAAATGTATTTCTGTGTTGGTTACGTTTTTTTTATTTTATCTGCTGGGTTTGCGTGTGTGTGTGTTACTGTGGATGGAAAATATGGGACAGAGACTGACTCCTCTAACTCTTGGCTAATTATTTCTCAGACGTAAAATAAAGCTGATAATCAGAATGAAATCATTTGCAAAAGAAAAAAAGGGAGCCGGGCTTGGTGGCTCAGCCTGTAATCCCACGCCTTTGGGAGGCTGAGGTGAGTGGATTGCCTGAGCTCGCAGGTTCGAGACCCACCTGGGCAGCAAGACCTCATCTCTACAATAAATCAAAAAATCAGCTGGGCGTGGTAGCGCATGCCTGTAATTCCAGCTACTTGGAAGGCTGAGGCGGAAGGATTGCCGGAGCCCAGCAGGTTGAGACTGCGGTGGCCGGGAGCGGCCACTGCACTCCAGTCTGGGTAACAGAGACTCCAACTCAAAAAAAAAAGAAAAAAAAAAGGGGCGGGGCAGTCCTTCAATGTAGGATGGCCACCTGAGAGCACTTTCTCACTAAGTTTTGCTTTGCAGGTTAAGCATATTATCTTCCTGATTTCCATTATAGCCGCCCAAATCAGGTACGTAACTGATAAACCACCACTCCGTGGGCCAAATCTTTTAGTCTACCCAAACAGGGCCGACGCTCAGAGTCCTGGCCTCACAGGAAACAAAGCCCGCCTGGGCGGCTGAGGCGCCTCATAGCAACCCTTGCCCCACCCCCCCTTCGAGCGGGGCGGAGCCTGCGAGCCATAGTCTGCTCTCGGCAGAGAGAAAACTGAAAACAAAGAGGATTAATGAGCATGAGTAAATAAAAAAAAAAACAAAACTTTCAAGGTGAGTATAAAAGCTTACAAATTCTAAATACTGCTGCAAAAGAATTTCTGCTAATAACTAGTTCTATCATTTCATTTTAAAAGTGTATCCTAGAATTTTCAGCCAAAATAAATAATATAAGCAATATAAGATGTATTTAGCCAATATATAAATAATATAAAGTATGTTTTTATTAATACATTTTTGTTCTATAATAGAATGGCTGGTTACAGAAAGCATAGAACAAAAATAGAAAGTTAAAACATGTCAAAGAATGGTATAAGTTCATCGAACATGTTAGGTAAAAGTTAATGGAAACAAAGAAAAATTCTGTAAACTCTCGAGGCTAAAAAAAGTTAATAGTCTGTGTTGGGGGTATACCAACCTATCAATTGCTAACAGGTGTCTGTCACTTTGAATCTGTTAAAAAGCTGGGTAAGTTATTGTGCTTTGTTTAATGGGACATATGGTCTTCTCAAAACTTAATTGGTGCATATTTTCAATGTCATCTTGTCTCCTCTTATTTAAGTGGTGTCTTCTCCTAACCCGCTGGTGCTGTTAAAATTTCTGCCTTTTGTTGTTACGGAAAATTGCCTGTTGCGTATAAGAAGTGTTACTGGTTATCTTAAACTCTTTCTGGGGACCACTCCCCCAGAGTGGTTCCTTAGCCTGCATTCTCCTTCGTAAATTCTGAAGGAGCTCATTCTAATCCACCTGTAAAGAAATGGAGAAATGCAATGTAAGTTAATGCTAGCCTTAAAAAATAATAATAATTTTGTGATCTTTCTCTGGCAACTAAGGGAATGAATAGGTTGTTCTTGTTTTCAAATGCTAAAAGCCAGGTTAATTGAAAGTAAATCCGTTTCTGAAGGTTTAGGCCTTGCCTAAAATCGTAATCCACTGCTTGTCCCTGTAAAACTGTTACGAAGTCTCTCGAGTCTTGTAATGTATGCTGAGTCTCTACTTTATAGTGTAATGCTAAATAACACTAATGCTTGTGTTTTTTTGGCTATGCTCATTTAATTGTCCACATCTTATGACTAAGGCTGCTGTTTAGTAATTCATGAGAATTTTTAACAATTTTGCCTGTTTAGAAATAAATAGGAACAGATCATTTTACATCTTTGTGGTCTGTTCACTCTAAAAAAAAAAAAAAAAAGAACTCCAAATGAGCACCAGCCAGAGGAAAGGTAAACAAATTGGCAGTTGCCACTAAAGGCAAAAGCTCCAGCCACCCAAAAAAAGGCCCAATAAAGATAAACCTGCTAAGGAGATAGTGTGGCCTCTCCTGAAGGGGAGGGGAAACACCTAGCTCAGCGATAGTGACTGTTGACTGAAGGGGAGGGGCATGGCCCACCACAGCACTCTGTATGCCATCCACCCAGAGAATCCTTGGGTCTATATAAATGTGGCTGGGGTCCAAATTAATTTCTTAATTAATACTAAGGCTAAGTTTTTAGCCCTTGTGCTCATACTGAATTTCTTCCTCCTAAAACCTGCTCTCTAGTGGAATTAAAGATGTTCCAAAAACTAAATGTCTCACCTAACAATTACTAAAAGGTAAATTCAAATTATGACTGTAAAAGGTTATCTATAAATAAATAAAAAGGAAAGCAAAAGGCAAAGGAAAAATATAAAAAGGTTGTTGATATAAAAATAAAGTTTTAGTAGGAAAAGCAAAAAAAGAAAGGAATATAAAAAAATATATATTTATCTAAGAGGAAATCTTGTATGGTACATTTCTGTCCTAAAATAAAATACATAGTTATGAAAATTTTTAAAAGGGGGTAGAGAAAATAAATAAATAAATAAATAAATAAAATGGTATAAGCACACCAAAATGGTATAAGGAAAGTTAAAGAAAAATATACATACAAAAGAAGTTCTATAAACAATCTAGGCATAATAAAGTCTTTTCTGAATGCAAATCTCCAAACATTTTTGGATTTCTCTTCAAATTTTATATAGAATTTACTTAAGTGCCTAGTTCAAATTATAGTCTAAAACAATGTCAGGCTACCATTATAGTCCAGAAATACAAAAGCTGGTACTTGTAATAAAGCCACAGAAATTAAAGTTTATCATTTAAGTTATGCTAATAACTTCAGACCTTATAGCTTTTATATAAAAAGGTAATCAGCCACTGCCTCAATTGTCAAAATGTAGGCCTGACTTTATTCCTTTTATTGAGCTAGAATCCAGTAATTTTATGCCCATATAATGGTCATGCAAAAATTCCAGCCGGTGCCTGAAAATAATGCCACGGCTGAAAAAATCTGGACGCCTTAAGTCAGACAGGGAGAGATTTTCGATCTCTGGCTAGGCAGGACTGCGCCCATTATCAGCTCTGAAGAAATTACAGAAGACGGACCTTCACCCCTCAGTACCCCAAATGATTATGGGATCAAAAAAAATCTCTAAAGAATAAATAATTGAGGCAGGGTAGCTAGCACAGGCTAGACATAAATAAATTTCCTATAGGTAGGTTTTAAAAGGCATTTAAACATTTCTACTGCAGGCCAAGTGGCAACCTGTCCCACCCCTTGGCGAATCCAAGGAAAACTCCATCAGATAAAACTAGAACAGTATAATTTCAATTTGCAGGTTAGCATAATAATCACTAGAAATCCTTTGGAAACATAAAATTGACTAAACATAGGTATTTGGTATTTCATCACTCAGGATCCAAATCCCTGAAATGAACTTTGTTAAACCTATAAAATTGTTTAATGGTAGGCCTCTGAAGGAAAGGGGGGCCACAAACATAAATGCTCATAAGAAAATGTGTTGTCTATTTGAAATAAATTTTAATTACAGTTTATAAGCTTATTTCCCTAGACACTTCTTGAACCAGAAGAAATTCAAAACATCCAGGGGAAGTAAGTGCTGCTAAAAATTTAAAAGGAAGAACCCAATCAGCGACTGTATAAAAAAAAGGGGGGGAACCTAAGTGTGGTCCTGTTCCTATAGCAGTCTAAAGAATTTAAATACCTAACTTCTCTATGAAGTCTCAAAGGGGGGGTGAACAAAAGCCCCTGCTAAGGGAAAAGGCCCCACAACAGGCTTTTAAATAAAGTAAACAGGCATCTTAACTCTTCTTGTTAGGGGCATACAGCCAAACTTAAAAGAATTTGGAAGTCTTGCCTTGGAGCAACAAATGCAAAAAAAAAAAAAAAAGCAGTTTTTTTTTTAGTTGTTGTTTTTCTTTCTTTTTTTCTCTTTTCAAAATCGTTAAACTGTAATTTTGGCCAAATAAGACTTTTTTTTTAATGAAATGGCCGGTCTCTGGGCCATTTGGCCTTTCTTAAACAAAACCCACCTGGCCTTTAAAGTTGCAACTTGCCATTCAAAGGGAAATACCTCTAACTGCTATCAACCTTGCCGCTGGGCTAGTGGCAGCCCAGGTGAGGCCAACTGCTGATCCTGAACCAGTTACGTGTTTCTGTGTTTATTCACACAATCATACAAGAAATATATATTTAAGTATTTGCCACATCCTGCCACAGAATGAATGGAGAATAACCTGGGCTTCACTCCCTAGCACATCAATTATTATAAAAGTATGTCACACCTATTATAAAAACAAAGGAAATTGTTGTCTCCTGCCAATGTTTACCTGTTTTAAATTCTCAATTTAAGCTATAACCTAACTACATGTCTCTAATGTTTTCAATATAATAATTCTACTTTTAATAATTACCGGGCTTCTTGCTTAATATCTACCTTTAAGTCTCTAAGTACAGAAAGCCCTTGTCAGGATGGATGATGGCTGCAAGTGTTAATGCCTGGAGGAACTAACCCTAGTCCTGCGACTAGATGCCTATCAGCATGTTTGCCTCTTCAATGATACAAAAAAGTACTGGTCGCTCATCCAGCAACATACTGGCTTCCTGAGATGAAGAGACTGTGCTTATAACTCTAAGGTGGACTATCCTGTGCCTGGTATAAGAATATATTAGTGACTGGGGTTTTTAATGGCTATACGCTTGCCGCAGCTAGGTGTCATTCCAATGGATGGGTGCCTCCAGTACTGTCCATCAAGTATGGCGTCTGGCAGATTATTCAGCCTCATCTATGGAGAGCTCTTGCAGCCCTTCAGCCAGGCAGCCTGTCTAAATCCGTTGGACAAACTCAATTATACCATATTAGAGCATACTTGCAATCTCCTTATATATTTCTTATTTAGAGTGAATATCAAACTGTTAAAATCATTTATCGTGCTAATGTTTATAAGATATCTTGTACTGAATGCATTTTACTAATTGTTTAACCAAGGCCTTTTGTAAGAAATTTGTCATTCTCAAGCAACTCCCCTATTTAATGGTCCCCATACCTTTGTCATCCCGTTAATATGCTGAAATGGTTTACAAACATTATATAAGGTTAATGCTATGTTAGAAAGACAAAAAAACCCTTTTTTTAGCTACTTACTTTTAAAAATTATAGCATTAATAGCAATTACTACTTCAGTAACAGTTTCAGCTGTAGCTCTATCTAAGAAAGTTCATACAGCTACCTTTGCTAATCAGTTATCTAAGGATATTTCTATTGCATTGGCTACTCAAGAAATTGTAGATCAAAAGTTAAAAAGTAAAAGTTAATGCTTTAAAGAAGACAGCTTTAGCAGTAAAACAAGAGCTTGCGGTTTTAAAAATAAAACTGGCTCTCCGATGTCACTCTGCGTTTAAGTGAATTTACCTCATTCCTTTAGAGGTAAATAAGTCTGTCCATACTTGGGACAAGATAAAGAATCATATCCTTAAAATTTAAAATCATTCAGACTTAAATATAAACCTCACTAAATTACATTAAGACATACAGGACATAAGTTGCTGAAAAGCAGTTCCGGTCCTATGAATTGACTAGCTCCATATTTAATAACTTCTCATTGTTTGCTAATCAAAAGTCATTAATGTCTATACTTATTAGTGTAAGAATTTGCGGGACAGTAATTCTTGTCTTGCTGTGCCTATTTCCAGTTATTTCCAGAGTACTGAAAAGGAACATTTTTCAGCTTAATACCGAGTTTCATGGTTTTGTACTAAAATAATAAATTTTAAAAAGGGGAAGATGTTGGGAGCTCCACAGAGGCCCACTGAGCATTAGGGATCAGGGAGGGCCATAGACCCCGAGACCGCTAGAATGTGTTCAGGAGCCATTAACCCCATTTTTCTCCTCTTTTTACCATAAAACACAAGTAACCTAAAGAAACTCTGCTGATCTAAGCTGAAAGCTCTGTAACTGTAACAGGCATGGCTTACTCTGAAAATCTATTGTTCCTGTTTTCTATAAAACTGTGGTTTTGGCTTACAAATTAAATATAATTCAAATTCAGGTCACATTTGAGAGCCTTTTATATGGTACAAACTTCTTTATACAATTTAAAAGTATATTTGTAAAATTAGTATACACTTACAGGGAGCAGTTTCAAGCTTTTCAATAATAAAATTGTCAAAAATAGCTCAGCACAAAGTTTGGGCCACACTCCTGAGAGCCCAGTGCATACTTTAGACTGGGCTGCATTCTTTTAGGCCAGCTTTAAGTACAATTAATGTAAGGTTTCAATTATTTTAAAATAGGTCATGCTAACATCAAAGAATCATGTTAGTTCAAGCATGACCAATCATAATATTTTAAGATTTAATAAGATACAGTTAATTTTACAAATTTCATTGTCTCTATTTCCTACTGTTGTAATTTTAGAGAACAAGAGCAACAACTCAATTGGTTTAAAGCATGATTTAACTGCACCCCCTGGTTTACTACATTAATTTCCACCATAGTTGGCCCTTTAGTTGTTTTAATTCTCCTACTTATTTTCGGGCCTTGCATCATCAACAAGCTTGTAGCCTTTGTTAAAAATCAAGTCAGCACTGTTCAACTCATGGTATTCAAGCACCAGTGCCAACCGCTTGGTACTCATCCTTGTTGTCTCAACTCTCCTACCCATTTTCAGAATGGTCTTAAAAAAACCTATGTAGACCCATGATTGGGTCTTATCTTTAGGTTCCTCTGAGAAGGGGGAATGAGAGACCCAAGAGATTAAAAAAAAAAAAAAATCTAAGAGAACTATTACTATATGAATTCCTACCCCACGTTCACTGTATTTGTTTGCAGTGTTTGTACTTAGAATTTTGCTAAATTTAATTTTTGTTTGTCTCATAAAATAACCAATTGCTTCCGCAACTGCTGCTAGCAGTATGTGACTGTCAAGTAATAAACCCCTCCCGGACATTCCTTTGCTTAGATAACAGTAGACTGGTGGCACCAGACCCCCCACCGTAGGTTCTGCATTGTTTAACCTGCCTGCTTGCTAAACCTAGCTTATCTGACATCCTATCCTGCCTATTTAGCAGATCCCCATCAATCACAGGTAGCTGAGCGCACCAGACCAATCCCAAGTGCCCCCGTACCCATTAGGAGAAATTACCCTATCATGTAAAAACAAGTTTAAAGTTCTTTCCCCTCCCTCTGTAATGATGTATAAAAACTGCTTGCCATGCTGGATCGGGGCTCTTGTCCCTGAAGCTGCTGCTTTGGGCATGAGCCCAGACTCGAGCCTGAATAAAGACCCTCATGTGTTTGCATCGGAGCTGGCTCTTTGTGGTCTCTCTCTCTCTGATTAGAGTCTCGGGTTTAACAGTAAGGGTGCATGACCCATTCAAAATCTATTTTCTACTCGATGATATAGAAATTGGAAATCAATGGAGGAAGGAACTAGCTGGCACTTGGCTTTCCCTGTCCTCTGTCTTACCCTTGCCTGAGGTTATGTTTTCTGAGCGAGCTCATGCAGTGGTAGATCCTGACCAGTCTTCATCTGGAATATCACGTTCAGATAACTCTAGTTTTGCAGCTGTACTTTCTTTCTCCTAATTATTCCTCTTGGGCTTTCTCTTATAGGTTTGTGTTGTACACTGTCATACAATGGAACATTTTCTGAAACAGAGGCCAGCATAGCAGCCACAGCATGCACCTGACAATGCAAAAACTGATTTTTAAAAAATGTTGCCTTTCTACCAAAACATAACAACACATTTTTTTCGTTTTCTAAATACAAAAGAAATATATACTGAAAAAAAAGTCAAATCTTCAGATCTCTGTGAAATGAAAGTCTTTTCTTACATACCTCTCCTCCAAACTTAATTCCTTCTTAGAAGGTGTAAGCAGTCATGTGTTTTTCTTGCATCTTGCAGCCCTGTTTGAACGCATCTCCTGTAACTCAAGATCAGAGGGCGTACATGGAGCCTTATCTAATCAGCGGATGGTGACTTGGAAACTGTCTTACTAGAGAGTTGCCAGAAGTGAGGAGGTTGCTTTTGGCTACTGACCGGGTTTTTGTATCTGGCACCAGTGGAAATCCCGTGTCATCTCCAAGAGAACTGCAGGTCTTTACTTCAGCCTTTGTTGCTCTGTGACCTCCTTGTCCTGGGAATTCATAGGGAGGACTTCAAGAAACCCAGAAACTGGGAGATGAGGAAGATGAGGATGGGTGGGAGAATGAGAGAGTGAGTGGACCCTGATGAAAGAGCTGCATTGGCTCAGGGTGGGACTGGGCAGTTCCCAGAGTACTGATCCCACAGCGACCTCACTGAGCAGAGGCTTCTCCAGGC
This sequence comes from Cephalopachus bancanus, assembly GCA_027257055.1. Taxonomy (NCBI): domain Eukaryota; kingdom Metazoa; phylum Chordata; class Mammalia; order Primates; family Tarsiidae; genus Cephalopachus; species Cephalopachus bancanus. The sequence goes on along the minus strand of JAPVLO010001561.1, from coordinate 166,282 downwards.
AATCACGCTCTCTGGCTGTGTGGGACTGGGGAGAGGCTGTTGTCCTGGCCCTGTCCCTCCCTCCTGCCTCCATCACAGCGCTAAGGAGTCTCCTTGGGCCAACAGTGGATCGTGAATCCCTAATCCCCTGTCAGGGTTTGTGGTGTGGGGTCCCCAGAAGGCCTGAGAGGAAAGGCTTTGAAGAGGGGCAGGGAGAAGTCCTGGTGGTAGCTGGTTACAGCCAGGCAGTCGCAAAATACGGAGTATCAAGGTGGATATCCCCAGGATATGTCACCAGGCGCAAGCCTCATTCTGCTTGGCAGGATTGCCAAAGTCAAGACAACGAGTTGGAACAGGGACTGTGGGAATATTTTGGAGAGCCATTAAAACCAAGATGTTGTTTGGACAGTGTCCTAAAGACCCCTTTTGGTTTGCATGTTCTTCTCTTTTTTTGTGTCTGTTTTTGTTTTGTTTTGTTTTTTAGTTGGAGTCTCACTCTTTCACCCAGACTGGAGTGCAATGGCATGTTCATGGTCACCACAGTCTTCACCTGCTGGGCTTAGGTGATCTGACTCAGCATTCCAAATAGCTGGAACTGCAAACACTTGCCACCATGTCCTGCTAGTTTTTGTGATTTATTGTAAAGACAAGGTCACACAAAGTTGCCTAGGCTGGTCTCGAACCAGTGGTCTCAGGCAATCTTCTAGCCTTGACCTCCCAAAGTGCTGGGATTACAGGCTGAGCAACCAGAGTCTCAACCTGTTGGGCTAGGTGACCCTTCTGAAAAGACACATCGAGAATGGGAAACCATTTTTCATCTTGTTCCTAAACCTTAACACAATGATGAGAAAGTATAGCTATGCTTTTGGAGAAATGCACACTTTAAGTAAAATTAATTTGCAACCTTTGTCTTTTCAGAAACAGATTTCCTGCTGCCAGAAATCAGGGGTATCTCATAGTGTCAATCAAGCTTGCACAGAGTAAAGGGAATTTACAAGGCCTAAGACATCATGCATTGGGTAAGTGTCGGGGACCAGCCCCGACGGAGGGAAGGGTTAGGACCGCAACGGAGAATCCAGATGGCGCTAGAAGAGACCACTCAGAGGCGATTTCTTCTGGGAACAGTCTGATCAGGACTGAAGCCAAATTTTATTTTGACTCCTTCCAACTTATATACCTTTTTCCATACCCTCCATCAGTGTGTCAATCACTTTGGGGGCGTACAAACTTTATGCAAATTACGTATCACGAGACTTGCAAGTTTCCAGCAAACAATTACAATTCCATGATACATGACGTGTTTCACAAAACTTACATTAAATTCACAGGTATACAATTTTTATACAGATTGTTCAAAGTGTTCTCCACAATGTTCAATAAATCATTCACATTATACTCTTTGTTCCAGACCCTGATTAATACAAAAACTTTTCTAAGTTAAATCTGTTTACTGACTCCTAATATTTTTAATGATTAATAGTATCAATTTAACACTATACTATAATCTATAAGTTTACTTAAATGACTCAGTTATTCTATTAATCTATTACGGAATGTAGTGTCCTGTAATTCTATAACAATTAAAACTTATTCTTAAATTATAAAACCTTACCATGACTTAAATGAATCTCCTATGTCTAAACTTTAATTTTTGTAATGATTGACCTTTAAATACTATGCTTTATCCTATAAGCCAATACCTTATCATTAATTCTTTTACAAATCGCATAGTAACTATTATATTTGAATAATGTAGCCAAAAGAAACAAAACAGCAAGTATAAGTTTACTCAAATATACTCTAAAACATAACTATAAGCGTATAAATTATATTTTATCCTAACAAGTCTACTCTAGAAATCATATAGTAGCTTTCACAGCCCTGAGTAAGGAAATGGATGGCCACATGGCCTCGGGCTGAGGTAAACAGAGGCAGACAGAGTTTCGGTACGAAACAAAGGCATAGTCGGTATGAAACAAAGGCATAGTCGCCAAGTTAATGGCTTTGGGGTGTAGACAGTTTTCGGTATTTAACAGCACAAAGGCAAGGAAATGTATACCTGTAATGGGACAATAGCAATCCTTTCTGCCTGGCCAGGAACAGGGCAATAAGACTATGATGGTAATTTAGTCTCTAATCTTAGCTCTAGGGGGAAAATGCTTAAGAGTTGACTCACCAGAGAATAGAAGTTTGAAAAATATCTAGAAAGAAGTAAGATTTAGAAAGGACAAGGTCATTCTGCTGTATAACCTTTCATCAGACGTATAGAGATTTTTCTTATAAGTTTTACTGTCATGTATGCACACTGGTCATCAATCACACGCCAATATTATAGGTATAACTGATATCCTATGTCAGAGGCGATCTTCCAGATGGGCCTTTACAGGCCTCAGCCATGTAGCTATAGATGTTGGCTCCCAACAGGTAAGGGTTGTAAAACTCATGAAATTTGTAATTACAAAAGCTATAACCGCTCAGAGGGAGAGCAGGTGGTAATTCAATCTTCGAGGAAATTGGGCATTATCTACAGGGAAGCCATGGATCCCCCAAAGCTACCCACTGGGGAAAGCCTAGGAGACAAGGGGAGATGCACCCTCCATTAGCTCTAAGGAATGTCATTCAGGAAGGTGCAGAAGAATTAGAATCCTTGTCATGCCCTTCTCTAGGGGCAATGATAATGTGGGCGGACATTAATGTGTCCCTGTGTTACAGGAACTCGAAGTCATCCACAGATGGTCGATAAAGAAGTCACAGCAGTCGCATATAACATCTCCAAGAAAAAGGATTTAAGTTAGGGCTTTGGAGGGCTACGAGGGGGCCAAACCCACCTAGAGTGTAGGCATACTCCCTGTCTGGGGGGTGAACTTTTCTTTTTTTTGAGTTGGAGTCTCACTCTGTCACTCAGACTGGAGTGCAGTGGCTGCTCCCGGCCACCGCAGCCTCGACCTGCTGGGCTCCGGCAATCCTTCTGCCTCAACCTTCCAAGTAGCCGGAATTACAGGCATGTGCTACCATGCCTGGCTAATTTTTTGATTTATTGTAGAGATGAGGTCTCACTGCCCAGACAGGTCTTGAACCCGTGGGCTCAGGCAATCCACTCACCTCAGCCTCCCAAAAGCACGGGATTACAGGCTGAGCCACCGAACCCGGCTGAACTTTTCTTAAATAAATCTTTTCTTCTCTCACTTCTCTGTGTTACAATTCTTTGCATTTACTTGGATCTCTGGGTTCCAGCGTGGCACCTCTGGCTTGCCAGCTCCAGCAGTGCTGTGCCTCTCCCCCCTTGTCTTTCCTCTCCAGTACTCCACCCTCTGAACCCTAACCCCTTTCACCTCAGCCTTCCAAGTATCTGCAACTTCAGGCACACACTACCTTGCCTGGTTAATTTATTGTAGAGATGAGGTCTTGCTAACTCACCCAGGCTCATCTCGAACCTGTGGGCTCAGGCAATCCTCTCATGTCAGCCTCCCAAATTGCTGGAATTATAGGTGTGTGTCACCACACCTGGTTATTACTAAGCATTTAAATTATACTACTGAATCTTCTTTACTATGTGATAAATATTTTGCTGTTATTTTTGCACAACAGGGAAAGTGGTAAGTTAGTCTTTGGAGATAAAGAATACCTTACATTTATAAATACTGGAGGCAATTTGAATATGGTAAAATATGGTATGACACACTTATCTATACAATCGTCTTTGCTTCCTATGTTCCATGACCTGCTTTTCTCCAGAAATGTGACCAGACATGACTGGCAGACTGTTTTCCTCCTCCCCAGAACAGCACGGTGAGCTCAGAAAAAACTCCCAATGCTCCATGTCTCGTTCTGGAGAGACCTAGAAAAATGGATCAAATTTTCATAGTTTTGGATTTTTGTGAAAATGTCTTTTGACTGTTTTTTGTCATCCTGACATGGAGTACTGAAGAAAATGAGGGCATATTATGGATGACAGGTTTGTGTCTATCGAGTAAAAATTAACATTTTTTACAGCACCAGAAATGCTTTAGTACTACAGACTGTATACTAGGGAGGTAAAGGTTATGGGATCTAAAAATGAGAGAGGATAATCTTTGGTACTCAGAAAATAGAGTCAACGCATCCTGACACCATATTTGAGAAGCACCCACAATCTATAGCCCAGCTGATCAATGTCAACCTTTTAATGTAAAACACTAGACTATTGTTCAAGCTACTTGGAAGTCTAAGGCAGAAGGATCACCGGAGCCCAGCAGGTTGAGGATGCAGTGGCCGGGAGTGGCCACTGCACTCGTCTGGGTGGCAACGTGAGACTCCAACTGAAAAAAAAAAAAAGAAAATATGACTTTAATTTCATTTTTACTTTTTTTGAGTTGGAGTCTCACTCTCGCTCAGGATGGAGTGCAATGGCACACTCCCAGCCACCGTAGCCACGACTTGCTGGACTCAGGTGATCCTTTTGCCTCAGCCTTCCAAATAGTCAGAACTACTGTCATGTGCTACCATGTACAGCTAATTTTTTTTTCTTATTGTACAGACAAGGTCTCACCATGTTGCCCTGGGTGGTTTCAAACCCGCAGGCTCAGGCAATCCTCTTGTCTCAGACTCCCAGAGTGCTGGGATTATAGGCATGAGCCACTGCACCAGGCCGGCCTTTATTTTCTAAAAATTAATTTAAATATATTTTTTGAGGCCGGGCTCGGTAGCTCAGTCTGTAATCCCAGCACTTTGGGAGACTGAGGTGAGTGGATTGCCTGAGCCCGCGGGTTAGAGAACCACGCCGGCAACTTGGCGAGACCTCATCTCTACAATAAATCAAAACTTAGCCAGGCATGGTAGTGCATGCCTGTAGTTCCAGCTACTTGGAAGACTGAGGCAGAAGGATCGCTGGAGCCCAGCAGGTCGAGGCTGCGGTGGCCGGGAGCGGCCACTGCACTCCAGTCTGGGTGACAGAGTGAGACTCCAACTCAAAAATAAAAATTAAAAATAAAAATAAGTATATTTTTGAGTCTGGGTCTCACTCCATAACTTAGGCAGGCTTGAAGTGGCTCCACACAGTGTAGGACAATATTGACATTTGAGCTCAACAGATTTTCTACCTCAGGATCCCAGGCATCTGAAACTATAGGCATGTGTGACCAATCTCAGCTAATTTGTTTCAGCTTTTATAGCTACATGGATGTGCTATGTTGTCCAGGTTAGCCTCAAACTTCTGGACTCAAGCAATTCTCTCTCCCCCACCACTGACCTGGATAAAAACCAAAAAAACAAAACAAAACACCAACAACCCAAGTGGGGTCTTTAGGCTGCAGGCCCCTCAGCGTCTCGGTTTTAATGGTCTTCTAAATTAAGTCACATCCCCTGCTCCAACTCTTTGTCTTGACTTTGGTTGTCCTACCAGGCAGAACCGGGTTTCGATTTGGTGACAAACTGCCAATGACCCTGATAACTTGCCCTAGGAATTTCCACCTGGATATCCCAGATCAGGTGACTGTGGGGCTAACCAGCACCTGCACTTTGTCGCCTTTCCCTTGCCCCTTCTCCAAGTCTTTCCCCCAGGCCCTCCAGAGACCTCTGACCAGGAGACCTGACTGGTGGCTTAGAGATTCACGATCTGTTTTTGGTCCAAGGGAATTCCTTAACATTGTGACAGACCCTCCATTTAACCTTGGAAGAGGAGAGAGGGACAGGACCAGGACCACAGTCCCTTCCCCAGGGCCCCTCCATGACACTCCTGGTTCCTGCACATCCAGAGCACGGGATTGCCTGGAGAGGCCGCTGGTGGGGCGAGGTCGCCATGGAGACAGCACCCTGGGGACCGGACCAGACCCACCCTATGCAGAGGGGACCAGGGCCGAGACACTGGAGAGGATGGGTTCAGGATCAGAGGTGAGAGGCAGGCTAGTCTGCCATAGCCGGGTCATCTGGGTCTACCCTGCCTCCTGTTCTCGCACCCACCCCCATGCTCACTATTACCCAGTTTCTAGGTGTCCCAGCATCCTCCCTATGGACACCCCAGAACTGCATGTCACAGTGCATAAAAGAAAGAAAAACAGACACGTGGTACTTTCCGAGTTCATGTAGAACTTCTGCAAGCACAGGATACAAAAACCCTGGTCAGAGACCAGAAACCATCCATTCACTTTTGGCTCCTCTCTGATTGGGCAGTTTCCGAGCTAGGATTCGCTGATTGGATAAGGGTACAGGCCACCATCCTTCTAATCTTTTTTTTTTTTTTGAGGTGGAGTCTCACTCTGTCGCCCAGAGTGGAGTGCAGTGGCCGCTCCCGGCCACCGCAGCCTCGACCTGCTGGGCTCCGGCAATCCCTCCGCCTCAGCCTTCCGAGTAGCCGGAATTACAGGCATGCACTACCACGCCCGGCTGATTTTTTGATTTATTGTAGAGATGAGGTCTCGCTGCCCAGGCGGGTCTCGAACCCACGGGCTCAGGCAATCCACTCACCTCAGCCTCCCAAAGGCGCATGATTACAGGCTGAGCCACTGAGCCTGGCTCCTTTTAATCTTGAGTGACATCAGATGCGATCAAATGGGGCTGGAGGAGGCAAGAAAAAAAAGCATTTTTTTTATTGTATCATTTTGAGCTTGGTTGCCTCCCTGTACCGGAATTTGGGGGAGGGGAGGAGCAGGTATGGTGCGCATCGCAGAGCATGCTGGGAACTCCGGCACAGGAGTGGCGCCTGGTGGCTTGGTCACTGAGCGGCAGGACTCCATCCCAATCTGCAGTGACTGCAAAACACTCCAATGTTCCCTGTGAGTGATGTCAAGGTGCATCTACATTTTTTGCCCTGCAGGAGTCATTTTCACCAGTGACATGTTGCACAAACTGGCCCTTGCCATACTCAAGTACCAAAGAAGTAAGCCCCATAAAGAAGAATTTAAAAAATAAGTAAGAGGGGAGGCAAGAAATAAGTCCCTCCTCCATGCTTCTGTATAAAAGAGTGCAGGTCGTGCTCAGCCTGTAATTCGAGGTGTAATCTGGAGGCCGAGGTGAGTGGATTGCATGAGTCTGCAGGTTCAAGGCCAGTCCAAGCAACTTGGCAAGACCTCGTCTCTACAATAATCAAAAAAAGAGCCAAGCTTGGTGAAAGGACACATTGAGAATGGGAAGCTATTTTTCATCTTGTGCTGAAACCCTGACAATGATGAGAAAGTTTGAAGCTATGCTTTTGGAGAAATGCACACTTTAGGTATAATTAACTTTACCAACTTTGTCTTCTCAGAAACAGACTTCCAGATTTCTGAGGTATCTCATAGTGGCAATCAAGCTTGCCGAGAGTAAAGGGAATTTACAAGGCCTAAGACATCATACATTGGCCAAGGGCTGTAAAAGTCATGAAACTTGTAATTACAAAAGTTATGACCCACCCAGAGGGGGAGCAGCTGTGGACTTAATCTTCCAGTAGAATGGGCCCTATCTACAGGGAAGTCAAGGACCTCCTGAAGATACCTACTGGGAATCCCTAGGAGATAAGGAGGAAGTACACACTCCATTAGCTCCAAGGAATGTCACTAGAGAAGATAGAGGAGAATTAGAATTCTTGTCACGCCCTTCTCTAGGGGCTGTGATAATGTGGGTGAATATTAATGGGTCTCTGTGTCACAGGATCTCCACAGGTGGTCGATATGGAAGTCACGGGTGGTCACGTGGAGTCATGAGCAACATCTCCAAGGAAAAGATTCAAGCCAAGACTCTGGGGGCTACACGTTCACCCTCACCTAGAGTGTAGGCCCACTCCCTGTCTGGGGGGTGAACTTTTCTTAAATAAATCTTTTCTTCTCTCACCTCTGTGTGTTGCAATTCTTTGCAATTTACTCGGATCTCTGGGTTCCCAGAGCGCACCCCTGGTTTGCCTGCCCCGGCAGTACTGCGTGCCTCCCTGCACCTCTCCACCCTCACCCTGTCTGCCAGTTCCCCTACACTTGGTATCACACATCTGTAGTTCCAGCTACTTGGAAGACTGAGGCCGAAGGATCGCATGAGCCCTGAAGGTCGACACTGGGGTGCCCAAGAGCATGCGCTGTACTCCAGCCTGGGTGACAGAATGAGACTACAACTCAAAAAAAAAAAAAAAGAATGTAAAAGACTCATGTTATGCAATCAATGATCCTGGAGCAGATAAGCTTCTAAAATTGGCTCCCAACCACATATTATCTAGACCTCCCAAAGGACAGTGTGGGGATCTGGATGATGCCATAACTGGCCATATCTTAGAACACATGTCCACCCAGTAGGATAGATCTGGATATTTACTATTGTAAGAACTCATCTCTATCAGTTTGGAGACATCTGGACACTCACTATTGTGCAAAGACAGCACTGTGCAGAGCAGGCTGCAACAGGGGCTGCTGAGAATTCATTTGCTAGAATAATTTTATTTTGTTTTTTGTTCTCCTGAAAGCACAATGAGATAAGAAAAAGGAACTGGATGATTTTCAGTAGCTGCAGACTCAAGAAAAAATGGAGAATCCTGCCTGAACCGGGGGGATTCAGACCAGTCCAGGCAACTTGGCAAGACTTTGTCTCTACAATAAAAAAATAACAAAATTAACCGGTGTGTGGTAGGGTGTGCCTGTAGTTACAGATACTTGGAAGGCTGAGTGGAAGGTTTGGCACTGTCAACCAGCCTGGGCGAAAGAATGAGATTACAACTCAAAAAAAAAAAAAAAAAAAGACACTCGCAGCAGCCAGATGAAAAAAAGAGGACAGCCTACTGACTGTGAGATGCAACTAAGTGCGATTCTTGCATAGCCAGGAAATATTTTCCCTAATGCAGCTCTGGTCCCCAACATAGAGCATCTTTGCACAAAGTGAGGCCACATTTTAAATTTGTAACCATGAAAGAACCCACCAAGTATGGCAGACCTACAGACTTGGCTTACTGGGCCCACACCTGCCAAATTTTCATCATTCCTATAATCTGGAGCATGTATCAAATCCTGAAATCATGGCCCCAGGACTGTGCACTTGGCCTCAGACTTCTGCCCCATTGGAGGTCAGGTAAAGGACATTCGGGGCATGGAAATTCAGCCATCACTGCCTCCTTGAGTGCATAAGGTTGATGGCTGGTCTGCAGGTTTCTGCTCACCCTCATCGATGTCCTGGTGACTTCAACTGGTGTTGTTTGGTCCTGCTGGCAGGAGTGGGCCCCAGGAACCCACACACCATTCCATGGGTTTTCACCCTGCCTTGGACCAAATTCTAGTTTTGGTCAGGGCCACAGTTGCCCTGTATGATCATCCTAGGTGTCCCTAAATCACATTTTCTCCCAGAAGTCAGGTTGAGGCCACGTTGGGTCCTTCAGTGTTCAGACTTGTGCCCTGTAAGAAAGACACTGTCAGCCGGGCTCGGTGGCTCAGCCTGTAATCCCGCGCCTTTGGGAGGCTGAGGTGAGTGGATTGCCTGAGCCCACGGGTTCGAGACCCGCCTGGGCAGCGAGACCTCATCTCTACAATAAATAAAAAAATCAGCCGGGCGTGGTAGTGCGTGCCTGTAATTCCGGCTACTCGGAAGGCTGAGGCGGAAGGATCGCCGGAGCCCAGCAGGCGAGGCTGCGGTGACCGGGAGCGGCCACTGCTCTCCAGTCTGGGCAACAGAGTGAAACTCCAACTCCAAAAAAAAAAGAAAGACTGTCACACAGATTGACCTGCATGAGGACCAAGACATGCCGCTGGCTGGCTAAGGCTTTGTGGATGCCACAGTCACCCTCTCATCCAGAGGCTTCCAAGTGTCCAGCTTCCTTGTTGACATTAATTTCACAGACTGAGGAGCTATGTGGAGCTTTGGAGCAGCTTTCTGGGTGCTGCCCTGAGTTTTTCTGGGCCATGTGGGTCACTTTCCCGTAAGAAAGTTAAAATGAAGCCAGGCTCGGTGGCTCAGCCTGTAATCCTGCGCCTTTGGGAGGCTGAGGTGAGTGGATTGCCTGAGCCCGCGGGTTCGAGACCCGCCTGGGCAGGCGAGACCTCATCTCTACAATAAATCAAAAAATTAGCCGGGCGTGGTAGCGCGTGCCTGTAGTTCCAGGTATGGAAGGCTGAGGCGAAGGATCACCGGAGTCCAGCAGGTTGAGGCTGCAGTGGCCGGGAGCAGCCATTGCACTCCAGTCTGGGCGACAGAGTGAGACTCCAACTCAAAAAAAAAAAAAGAAAGTTAAAATGCAGCTGTCACCATAAGGGAGAGGGGTATCTCACATTTAGTGGGCTGAACAGGTCTGGTGTTGGAGCAAGGTGGAGTAGAAGGCTGAGACTGTCCTGTGGTACTAACCTCAAAGGGAAGATCTGGAAAAGACAGGAACTCGGCATTCTTGTTCAAAGATTTACCATGGAAAACATTGGTTTATGATCTCCAGATGCGTGGGGAGATTTGAGAACAAATTTAAGAAGGAAATCACCAAACAACCATGGTCAATTCTGAGCCAGGGGTATGTTGGCCACACTGAGCCTCCAGGCCCCTGGAAAGCAAACTACTTCCTTGCAAACTATGGAAGCCTCAACCTGAAGTTGTGGCTCAACTTTGGCATCAGGCCAGAAAGGAGACATTGGGAGAGGACTCCGGATTGAGGGTTTCTACCATATGGCTTTTTTGGGGGTTGCAGTCTCACTCTGTCAACCAGGCTGGAGTGCAGTGGCATGCTCCCAGCCACCAAACCTTGGCCTTCTGGGCTCAGTTGATCCTTCCACCTCAGCCTTTCAAATAACTGGAACTACAGGCACATGTCACCATGCCCAGTTAATTTTTTATTTGTTGTATAGAAGAGCTCATGCCACATTTCCCAGGCTGGTCTCCAACCCGCGGGCTCAGATAATTCTCTCACCTCAACCAAAAAAGTGCTGGGATTATAGGCATGAGTCACTGCACCCAGCCTGCTCTGTTGTTTTCTAGAGCTGAGCTGGTGGGCTGGGAAGAGCCAGATTATCTACCTTGATCATCTTCCTCACTGAACTCATCTGGCCATCACAGGGTGGCCCCATAGACCCTGGTCCCTGTAATTCTTGGGTTTTCTAGAAGGCACCCTGGTCTAACACTAAAGGCACCCATGTGGGAAATTGATCCCAGAGCTAAGGGTGTGTGCAGCCTGGGACGTAGTTGCTGTTGGAACACCTCAGGCTTCTCCAGTGATGGGTGTCCTAAGGTTTGGGCTGGCTTGGGGCTCCCTGCATCATGCCTTCAATCCAGGGCCACTCTACATCACCTTCAGGGCTAGTAAAGAACTCTGGTGGGAGGGGTCTTCATTGTTACCCAAGCTCCTATGCCACTCTAACATGAAATTGTCTCCACTGTGGGGTGATTCTCCTAGGCATTGAATCCCCCTGCCCTCTGGGGTTGTGACTTCACACCATGAGAGGATTGAAAGTTGCCACACTCAACTGAAATCTGATTTCTGGGACTGGGCTGTGGTCCACCATGGGCCTCTCCCAAATTCTGCCTGGGTCTGGGACATTAATTTTTTCTACTCCCTTGTTCAGGGCATGTTGTCCTGCCACCCGTGGGAGGGTAGGTGTTTGAGATTGAAGGATTACCTGCTGCTTTCTGGGGCTATTGGCATCAGCTTGCACAGATGGCTGTGACCTCTCTGGTGTCTTTCAGGTACTTTCAAAGGCAGGTGCAGGAGAGTGTGGCAGAGGGACTTGGAGGGTCTAGCCCTCATCCCTTGTCCTGTCTCTGAGATATGTTCAATAAAACCTGGGGCCCAGCTGACCTGTTTCCAGTAGATTTGTAGAGAGGAAGGGTATAAAAGCCCAGATAAATCAATTAATGGGGCCTGTGTGTTCAAGTCTTCATTGCCCCAGAAGGTGAGATGGGAGTGGACTTTGTGTTGGACTTAAACTCAGGGAGAGATCACACTCTCCATCTCAGCTGAGCCCTGGAGACCTGAAGGTGCCTCAGCCCCATGTCATCCTCCAGAGCCCAGGCCCAGGCTAAACTGACCTGAAAGAACTCCTGCAGGTCAAACAGGAACAGCCTCATAAAGTGCTGTAGGCACAGTGGTGGGACCCACGCTGGAAAGAGTCCCCCAGGAAGGGTCAGTTCCTGCACTCTGCTCCCTCCCTGGGTGCCTCCTACTGGCTAGTCCTGGATACTTTCTGGAAATAATGCAGTCCAGTTGTTCAAAGAGGCCATGGTCAGAGAAAGGACTAGATGGGGAAATGTTCTCACCCTTCTGCCTATCATCTGTGTCATGTCATGAGTGGGTTCCAAATCTGGGAGGACTCACAATGACCCACCCCATCCACCAGGGCATACACTATTTCAGGATCATACACTGTTCATTATTTTTAGCCTACTTAGAAATTTCAAGTAATTTTTTTTGTTGTTGTTGGGTCTTGCTATGTCACCCAGGCTGGAAGGCAGTGACATGCTCCTGGCCACTGTAGCCTAAAATGCTGGGCTCAGGTGATTCTTCTGCTTCAATCTTTCAAGTAGTTGAAACTACAGGCAAGTGCCACCATGCCTCGCTAATTTTTTAATTTTTGTAGAGATGAGGTGTCACCAAGTTGCTTGGCTGGTCTGAAACCCACCAGCTCAGGCAATTCACTCACCGTGGTCTCCTAAGGTGCTGGGATTACAGGGTGAGCCACAGCCTGGCCTAGTTACATTTCAATGAATACTTTCCATGTTTGTTCTCAATTGAAGAATACCACTGAAGTCACTTTGTCTAATTTTATTGATTTTGCTGGGCCAATTTATTCAGGTGATAACTTGTAAAATTTGATAAGTCAAAGGGTTCCTTTGACTTTGTATTGTTCTGACTATCAAAGGTAACAGAAACAAGACAGTTTTTGGTGTGTAATAAATGTTTCATAATTAACTATAAATTTTTTTTTGAGTTGGAGTCTCACTCTGTTGCCCCGACTGGAGGGCAGTTACACACTCCCGACCACCCAACCTCAACCTGCTGGGCTATGGTGATCCTTCCACCTCAACCTTCCAAGTAGCTGGAACTACAGGTGTGCACTATCCTGCCCAGCTAATTTTTGATTTATTGTAGAGACGAGGTCTCGCCAGGTCACCCGGGGGGTCTCAAACCTGCAGGCTTAGGTGATCCATGTGCCTTGGACTCCCAAAGTTCTGGGATTGCAGGCTGAGCCACGGAGCTCGGCAAATATTTTTCTTAGAGGGAGTTGGTGGCTCTACCTAAAAGACTGAAGATACCCAGAGACATGAAATGGCATTGATTCTGCGTGTGGATTTCACATAAACACTTCACTAACATAGTTTTATGTTAAGTGTATTACAAATTGTTATTTTACAATAATGCGAACAAATTAGCCCAGAAAGATAAAACCAAATATTGCATGTTCTCACATATAATTGAGGGCTAAATACTGGGTATAAACAGACATCAAGATGAGAAAAGCAAACACCGAGGAGTGGTGAAGGGGGAGGAGGGAGCCAAGCCTTGAAAAACTGCTTTTGGGCACCATCTTCCCTGTTTGGGTGGTGGGTTAACAGAAGTTTAAATCTCACCACCACACAATATACCCATGTCACAAACCTGCACAGAGACTCCACTGAATTCAAAACAGAAAACAAATAGAAAATCATGAAGAAGAAAGTATATCTTTATTGTTCATTAAATGAACATGGGCCATCATAAAGTTCTTCCTTGCCATCTTCACCATGAGAAGGTGAGGATGAGATGGAAGAGGAGATCCTGGTCTTGCTGTTTTGGCTGACAGAGGCAGAAGAGATGGACTGGAGGCCGGAGAGACTGGACACTTGATTCAGCTTTCAGGAACACATCTTAATTTCTGTTTGACATTTTTACATTTTTCAAAAAATGTTTCCATATGGCACCAATTCTACTTCTGCTATCTGTTTAAAAAGTAATCTGTAATCAGAACACTTCTGCCAGCTTGTGTAATGCTGAATTGTTTTTTGGCACTGCTGATTTGGTGTCTTTTTTCTGTTTGTCAGTCTCACTGTCACCCAGGTTGGAGTGTTGCGACAGGCTCATGGCCACTGCAGCCTTTGCCTGCTGGGCTCAATCATTCCCCCTTAGCATCCTGAGTCCCTAGAACCACAGGCATGCGGCACCATGCCTAATTATTGTTTTGATTTATTGTAGAGGCTGTTCTTGAACACCTGGACTCAGACAATACTCTCACCTCAGCCTCCCAAATTGCTGGGATTACAGGCATCAGTCACCACATTCAATCTCTTCCCTGTCTTCTTTCTAGTCACCTGACACTGCTGGAATACTCCCTCCATCAAGTCATCTGCTGTTAACTCTCTGGTGTGGTGCTTGTTAGCTGATGAATGTCTTCAAGGTCTGTATCTTGAGACCCTTTTTTCTCCACCTTTTTGCCATATACACACTCGCTTTCTCTGATTTCTTTGATTGGCTCAAGAGAGCCCATCTGCTCATATAGACAGCAGTAACATAGCACATGGTGTGTTAAGCAGAATCTCACAACACTTGCTTTTAAACACTCAGTATTTTTCATGAATAAAGGTAATTTGAAATACTTTCCAAGGAAACAAAAAATACCTGAGAGAATTTATTACCAATAGCAGATTCTTCTCTTTTATACTGTATCATTTTATATTGTATCATTCAAGAAAGTATATAAATTATACTTTAAATACAATATAAATTTAGGCACAATTTGTTTTTGAGTTGGAGTTTCACTCTGTCCCCAGACTGGACTGCCGTGCCCACTCCTGGCCACTCCAGCCTCGACCTGCTGGGCTCCTGTGAGCCTTCTGACTCAGTCTTCCATGTAGCTGGAACTACAGGCACGTGCTACCACGCCTGGCTAATTTTTTGATTTATTGTAGAAATGAGGTCTCGCCAAGTTGCCCAGGCGGGTCCCAACCCGCAGGCTTAGGCAATTCACTCACCTCAGCCTCCCAAAGTGTGGGATTACAGGCTGAGCCACCGAGCCCGGCATCAATAACAGATTCTAAGAAGCACACTTTTAGAAGGAAACATTGCTGGGCTTGATGGCTCAACTTGTAATCCCAGCACTTAGAGAGGCCAAGGTGAATGAATTGCTAGAGCCCATGGGTTTGAGCACCCCAGGAAACATGGCAAAACCTCATCTGTGCAATAAACCAAAAATTAGACAGGTGTGGTTACGCATAATTATAATTCCAACTACTTGGAAGGCTGAGGCAAAAGTATCACCAGAGCCTAGTAAGCCAATGCTGGAGTGGCTACTTCAGCTTAGGCGACAAAGTGAGACTCTAACTCAAAAAAAAAAAATGTGTGAGATGGATTTCTTGAGGAACCAACACACTGGAAGTCTCCTCTGCACTCATGAGCTTCAGTCTCCAGTGAGACAAATCAAGGCCCATCCTGGCTTCCTTGGCAGTGTTTTTTTCCCATATATGTTCTGTTTTACTTTTAAACTTGTATTGTCTTGGTTTCTGTGTGTTTTTGTTTGTTTTGAGGTGGAACTCACTCTGTTGCCCAGACTGGAGTGCAGTGGCACGCTACCAGCCACCGCACCCTCGACCTACTGGGCTCTGGTGATTTTTCTGCCTCAACCTTACAAGTAGCCGAAACTATAGGCATGCGCTACCACCCCAGGCTAATTTTTGATTTGTTGTAGAAATGAGGTCTCACCAAGTTGCCCGGGCTGGTCTCGAAACCGCGAGCTTAGGCAATCAACTCACCTCGGCATCCCAAAGTACTGGGATTACAGAATGAGCCACTGAGCCCGACCCTCAGTGTGTTTTTAAAGCAAACATCACACTAGTTTAGTTTCCAGGTCTTTTTGATATATGATGCCACTTGTTTTCTTTTCACTTTTAACGGATTTTTCAATTATTCTCCCATGCAAGAAAATGTTTACAGGACAAAAACAGATGGTGTCTATATTAGTGTGATATACAATCTATCAACTGACTAGAGGATTGTTGACTTAATGATACTATTGAATCTTCCTGCCAAAGCATATAGTGTACTTATTTTGTATTTGTAGTATTTTTCAACTATTGTGGAAATATTTTACACTAATTTCTTATTAATTGAATTTTGTAAAATATAATTTTGTTCAGAAGTTTCATAATGTCTGCAACTTCAACTTCAACATGATAATATAACTTTTAAATTCCTTTTTTTTGAGTTGGAGTCTCACTCTGCTGCCCAGGCTGGAGTGCTGTGGTATGCTCACAGCCAACGCAGTCTCAATCTGCTGGGCTAAGGTAATCTTTTTGCCTCAGTCTTCCAAGTAGTTGGAAATGCAGGCACACACTACCACACCTTGTTTATTTTTGGATTTACTGTATAAATAAAGTCTCACAATGTTGCCTAGGCTGGTCTCCAGTCCCTGAGGTCAGGCAGTCCTCTCACCTTGGTTTCCCAAATTGCCAGCATTACAGGCTTGAACCACCGTGCCCAGCCCCCTGCTGATTCTATTAATGTAACTAATAGTATTGATGGATTCCTGAAAGCGGAATCTCATTTTATTCTTGGCACAAAGTGCACTTGATCATATTGTGATGTCCTAATGTGCTGACAATGTTTCTAATAATCCTTACATTTGTATTAGAATGTGATTATTCTACAAGGAAAATATATGAAATTGTTAGTATACAATAAATATTGTGTGTGGAGGTTTTCCTCAGCCAAGTAAACCACATTTTTATAGTTTTCTAATATCTCCTCACTGGATATAATCTGGCATTTTTACTTTTTTGTAGAGAATTCCATGGCCACATCTCCGAATGTCAACATACCCTGGAAACAACAACAAGGCATACTTACTAAGTGGCCATGGGAAGAATTGCTAACTGCAGGAGAAATGAGAGTGAAAATGTTCTAACATTTATGATAATGGAAATACTGGATAATTTTAAACACAGATATATCCTATAAGTATTCTTTGAATCTAGGAAATGGAATGAAATAGGATTCATTGAGCTGATGCAGATAATATACTTTCTGGAATGATACAATATAAAATTTAGGCACAAACACAGGTGTGTACATTTTGGAGGACTGTATTTCCATCACAAAGGATAAGTAGTGTATATTGCTCAGATAAAAAACTAAGAGTTAGAAGGAACTCTGCACATTTTAAAGTGTACAACATGGAAATGAAGTGTAAAAATGCAAAATCTGATTCAGGAGATCTGGGGTAAAATGTGAGATTCTTTTCTTTTCTTTCTTTTCTTTCTTTTTTTTAAGTTTGGGTCTCTGTCATTGTTTCCGGCATGCAGTTCTTTAATCACAGCTTACTACATCTTCTACCTCCTTGGCTGAACAGATCCACTATGCTCAGCCTCCTGAGTGACTGGGTGTACTCAAATGCAAAAGCACACCAGGTTAATTTTTTTTGATATGGGGTATATTTCCTAGGCTGGTCTCAAACTTTGTGCTCAATATATCCTTCTGCCTCAGCTTCCTAAAAAGCTGGAATGACAAGGATGAGAAACTAATCATGCTCTGAATTTCTGTACTGGTAACAAGCTCACCAGTGATGCAATGATTCTGACCCAAAAGAAATATTTTGTCAAACATCTGCCAAGTGACAGAGCTTGGGTTTATCTCAGTTTATCTGACAAGTTAAAATGAGAACCTTCTGTTTTCATTTTCTACAATTTCTTGTGGGGTACTGATACCATTTTAATTTCTTTTTTGAGTCAGAGTCTCACTCTGTTACCTAGACTGGAGTGCAGTGACACTCTCATGGTCACCACAACTTTCACCTGCTGGGCTCAGGCGATCCTTCCAACTCAGCCTTCCAAGCAGCTGGAACTAGACATGCGCTAACACATGTGGCTAATTTTTTGAGGTCTCACCAAATTGCCTGGGCTGTTCTCAAACCCACAAGCTCAGGCAATCCACTCGCCTTGGCCTCCCAAGTGCTGGGATACAGGCTGAGACACTGAGCCCAGTCTCTCAGATCATTTTTTACAAATGCAGTCAATACAGTGCATGTGCTGATGAAAAAAAAACAAACTTATGGAGCAAGTAATACTTACTAGGGTTGGTAAAAATGGCCCACCAAGCTGGATACAGTGGTTCATGCCTAAAATCCCAGATCTTCGGAAGCCCACAAAAACAGATCAGCCTGGGTAACTTGGTAGAACTCATCTCTATAATAAAACCAAAATTAGCCAGGTATAGTTGTATGTGCTGGTAGTTCTTGCTACTTGGAAGTCTGAGGTGGAAGAATCACCTGAGACCAGCAGGTCAGGGCTGCAGAGTACCACTGCACCCCAGACGGGGTGACAGAGTGAGACTCTGATATAATATAAAAAAGAAAACAAGAAACCAAGACTATTCACTTTGCAGGACCTTGGATGGATTTCGAGTCTATAATATAAGTGATTGAGCCAGGATAGTGTGTCCTCGCTTGTAATACCAACACTTTGGCAGGTGGAAATGAGAGAGACTGCCTGAGGTCAGGGGTTAAAACCACCCTGGGCAAGTTGACAAGAACATCTCTCTACAATAAATTAAAAAAATAAAATTAACCTGCCTTGGTGCCATGAAACTGTAGTTCTAGCTACCTGCTGGCTGAGGTAGAAGGACCACCTGAGCCCAGCAGGTTGAGGTTGTGGTGACCACGAGATTGCTGCTATACTCTCATTTGGGTGAAAAAGATTAAAAGAAAAAGAATAAATTCTCAGTGATGTATCACATAACAAAGATCTGAGTACCATCTGTACTCACTCATAAGTTGACCCTGAACATTATTCAGAATACTATCAGAAAGTGATTGACAGTATTGGGACACAGCCATGGGAGTGGGAGGACATAATATAACAAAGGTACCCAAACTTTACATGTACCCTAATTGTTCCCTACATTTTAACATAAAAATAATATTGAAAAGAAAAAGAATAGAAGAGGATAGAAAACCTGGTTTCCCACGATGAGGACAATGTCAGCACACAATTTCTATTCCATACTAAGTATTTCATATCTGTTTTGGTAGAAAAATTATATTTGAGTAGAAATGTAAAAATTATTAGAAACATTGTGTCAGCACGTTGTGACATTACATCATGATCAATCTCGTTTTATGTCAGGAAAGAATAGGAGACTCGGCATTTGGGACTCCATCAATACAATTAGTCACATTAACAGAATCAAGGAGAAAGTCATATGATCATCTTAACAGATTAAAATATTGTGACACTTTTAGAAAACAAGTATATGTTTTATAAATCAATGGATAAGGAGGTAGTATATAATATTTCTGAAAACACATGAACAACAGTAGAAATAAAAAGTATTAAAAATACGTTTGGGGAAGAAAGTTTAAATGGTATCACTAAGTTGATATCCTCTAATCAGTTTATCAATTGAGCCCAATAATGACATAGACAACACCTATTTTGTTCTGGAGAAAAAAAAACTTTTTTGTACAAAAGAATATTTAATTGGAAATCCATAAAAATCTGAAAAACATAGGATGATATTATACATAATGGACTAGGAAAGCAAAGCAGAGTGATTGTGACTTTTTAAAAAGTTTGAGAAACCTCTGGGCTTGGTGGCTCAGCCTGTAATCCCTCGCCTTTGGGAGGTTGAGGTGAGTGGATTGCCTGAGCCCACGGGTTCGAGTCCCACCTGGACAGCGAGACCTCATCTCTACAATAAATCAAAAAATCAGCGGGCGTGATAGCACGCGCCTGTAATGCCGGCTACTTGGAATGAGGCTGGAGGGGAAGGATTGCCGGAGCCCAACGGGTCGAGGCTGCGGTGGCCGGGAGCGGCCACTGCACTCCAGTTGGGCGAAGAGTGAGACTCCAACTCAAAAGGAAAAAAGAAAAAAAAAAAAAAAAGAAAAAAAATTTGAGAAACCAAGGGTACACAAGTTCAAAAGGAGAAATAAGACATATATGTAAATGCACTACTCAATCATGCGTAGTGGTGGAAGAGAAGTAGTGACCATGCTGTTTCTCACTGGAGAATCAAGCTTACACATGTGGAGATACTTTGTCTTCCAGTGTGTTTGTTCTTGCAGGTCTTCCTCACGCATGTTAGGCAGAGATGACCCAGCCCTCAGACAGTTCAGAGTCTTGGAGTCAGTGTCCTATACACAGTAAGTACTTAATTACAAATGAGTTCTGATAAGAGTAGCCAATATGATATGCAATGGAAGGCCAATCACATATTAAGTCAGTGATGGATAATGTTCTAAAAACTAGATGATTCTTCCCTTTGTCATTTAGGAAGCACAGAATTCTATTATATTTAAATAAAATGGGTGAAACTATACTTTTATTCTATCTAAATATCTTAAAATCTGACATTGTCATTGACAAGATGTCTGTAACTCAGTGTCCTCCATAAGTTGATTCTCCCTCATTATGTCCCTTACTCTTTCACTTCCATTATGTCTTCATACAGAAGTATGACTTTGTCTTCTTAAAGTATGCTTCTTAGAAGCTGCTCTTGGTAATCAAACCTCTCAGGTATTTTATCTGGAAATATTTCTTTTTTCTATTCTTTAAACATATCTGATTCTACCTTTCATAATACTTTATATCAGCACTGTTAATACTAGTTTCGCTGCTTTCAAGAAAACACAAGTTTTGGAAATACCTTTAGTGCTTTTAGTGTAGTTTTGTTTTGTAATTTTAATTTATACTCATTTATATATTTCTATTTAGAATTTATATACACACACATTTCTTAGTGGCATCTCTCTGCCACCCAGGCTAGAGTTCAGTGGCATGATTGTGGCTCAACCTATGGGTTCAGGCAATTCTTCCCCTAAGACCCCCGAGTATACTTGGGACAACATGCACTACCACACCCAACAAATTTTTTTATTTTTTTTTTATAGATATGAGTTGTCCATGCTGCTCTCAAACCTCTGGATTCAAGACTTTCTCCCACCTCAGCCACTCAATGTATTGGGAATGCAGTTCTGAGTCACCATGCCTTGCCCCTCACTGTTTTTAGGTGTTTTCTTCTTTTGTGGTATATGATGCAATTGACTAACATGGTTTTTAATACGGTATTATTCTTCTATTTTTGACACATTAATTCCAAATTTAGGAATTTATGTCTGGTTATTTTACAAACTCATGTATCAACAAATCTTTGGACATGACATTTATTTTTATTTTTTCACATATTTTACTCAAACCTTACATAAATGTTTGGAAATGTTTTATTTTACTTTCAAGTCACCATTTATGTAGAACTGTAATCATAATTTTTATCACTTGGACTTTGACACTTTGAGTATATAAATTATGCTCAATATTTCCATGCAATAGTACTGTTATCAGCTCAATATAATTTTATATTTATCTTACATTTTATGTTGATTTATTATATTCATAACTATGTTGACTTGACTGTTTTCCAAAAGAACTAGTCAAGATTATACTGTCTTGTTATTTTCACATCTATTTTTCTCACTGTACTGTTAGCCCATGAAGAACATGGGTTTGACCTGCATAGGTTCACGCTTTTTCAACAAATACACTGGAATTTCATTTTTGACAATTTGTGATCATTTAAAAGAAATGCACAGAACCACAGTTTAGAAATATACTTTAAAAATGTCATGAGGGCATCAGATAGAAGTGTATTCTTGTCTATTTTGACATTTACTATCATAAAGATATACAAATCTATCATACAAAGGTAAACTTATAATTTATGCACTTACAGGGTATACATGGCACCATCAGCAGTTGGGAAATGTGTAAATAAATGTAAAGAAGCAGTACTAACTCATAACAGCATAAAATTAGCTATGACACAAAATGTATCAGTCAATAATTTTGGGACCATTTCCTGCTGCCAGGTGATTAATGCAAGGGTTGTGAGATTCTGTTTCACACACCATGTGATGTTAATGTTTCCATATGAGCATTTGGTCTCTCCAGAGTGAATCAAGGGAATTACAAAGAATCATTGTATTTATGGCAAAACAGTGGAAAGGGAAGGGTATCAAGATATAAATGTTGAAGATATTCCAGAGCCCAGAACCCACACCACAGGAGTTAGAGGCAGATGACTTGAGGGGACAAGGGCTTCCAACAGTGACAGATGACTAGAAAGGAAACAAGAGACTGGGCATGGTGACTCATGCCTGTAATTTCAGCACTTTGGGGGCAAAGTACAGCAGACTGCCTTAATCTAGGGCTTCCAGGCCAGCCTGAGCAAGTTGGTGAGACTTGTCTTAACAAAGAATCCAATAGTTGGCTGGTCATGATGGCAAACATTTGTGACACCAGCTACTCAGAAGGCTAAAGGAGAAAGATGGCCTGATACCATCACATTGGGGCTGCCGTGACCGTGGTTTTTCCACTGTATTCCAGCCCGGGCATCAGAATCAAAATCCAACCTAATAAATATTTACAATAGTCAGGATTCAGAAGGTTAGGTCTTATAATTATACTCCTGTATTATTACAATAATCAAAATGACACACAACTAAAAAAGGAAGCAAATATGACCCATACAAAAAGAATCACTAGAAACATCCTTCCATAAGTTACTCAATAGTGTATAGTCATCATATACCTACTGTAAAGTAAACAAAACCAGGTCAGGCAAAACGGCAACAAAGGAGCCAAGAAATATTTATTAGCGCAATCCCGGGCGAGGTTCTCTGGTCCTTATAGCTGTGGGCCAGAGAAGTCACGCCCAGCAAGATGGGCGATGGGTTTATAAAGGGCACGCTGAGAAAGTTGTGAGGGGGATTGGGGAGAGCAATCATTGGTTGGGACAGCTGTCGCGTCTGCTGGCGATTGGCTGAATGGGGTTGGTAGAATTGCTGTAACAGGTACTGGCTGGCTTTGCAGCTGGGATCTTAGTTCTGGCCTGGTCTGGGTAGGAGCCATCTTGTTGAGGCAAGGCCTGCCCCGCCCTCCGGTACCTCCGACCTTACATTCCAGTGTTTTGGTCATAGAGGCGCTGGCTCATTCTAGCTACGTCCTGCTGGGGAGGGGTGGCGTGGGGCGGTCTTAAGGCTGGTATGGGGCCGGAGGTGGATCGGACGGAAGGGGCGAGTATGAATGGAACAGTAGTTGGTTGACCGTTATTCGAGAGAGCTCTGTCAGGCGCTGTTGGAGAAGCCTAAAAACACATGGGGCCATCGACAAGAGGAGAAAAACAACAATCAGTGGAGTGAGAACAGGGAGAAGCCACGTCAGAAGCTGGGGTTGCCACCACCCTGAGAATGGGCCTCCGGTCAGGCCTTCTCTCCGTTTTTGGAGGTTTTCTTGTAATTGTTTAATTCTGTCCTTGACTATCCCTGATTTATAGGCATAGAAGCAGCATTCTTCCCTAAGAAATTGGCATATCCCTCCTTCTTTAGCTGTTAGCAGGTCCAGTCCCCGTCGATTCTGGAGGACCATGTCAGCCAGGGAATCTAGTTGTGTTTGTAAGTCTAGGGCTGTGTCTGCCACCTGTTGAATGTTTTGGGTTGAGGTAAGTTGGCAGGCTGTGGCGTTGGCCAGGGCGTTTCCTTGAATGACAGGGTCTGTGTCCATCTGATGGCCTTGACAGTGGATGATGGCTACCTCCTTGGGTTCTTGTAGGACCTGGAGTAAATTTTGAGGGGGCCTTACCATTGACCACCGGAGTTCCCCAGGTGGTTAAGAACCCCCTTTCTTTCCAGATCGCCACATGACTATGAGTGATAAGGAAAGCATACTTAGAATCGGTGTATATATAGTGGCCCTGCGGCCCTTTGCCAGCTGTAATGCTCGGGTGAGTGCCACCAGCTCTGCCTTTTGGGAAGAAGTCCCCCGTGGCAGTGAGGCAGCTTCCACCACGGTGGGAGGAGAGACTACTGCATAGGCTGCCCTGTGGCCTCCGTCCGGCCCCCTAGTTGAGCTTCCATGCATGAAGAATGTGAGATCAGGGTTAGACAGAGGCTGGTCAGAGAGTCCCGTGGGAGGGGGGGCTGAGGGCCTCTACCAGCTCCACACAGGAATGTTGAGGCAAAACTGGAGAGCTAGCAGAGGGACGAGAGCAGCTGGATTTAGAGGTGGCGATGAGCGGAGAGACACTTGGGGGTGTTCTATGAATAAAAGGTGGAACTCCCAGACCCTAGAAGGGCTTAATAAGGATGATGACTTATGACCCAAGAGGTTCTGGTGTCTGTGCGAGGAGCAGACTGTAACCGGCTATTGAAGGGTAAGCTTTAGAGCCTCCTTGGTTCAACAAGCCGCCGCTGCCAGGATGGGATAACTAAGAATGAATGGGTGATGGGATGGCCTTCAAAAAAGCAGGACACCAGACCCATCTCTAGCGGCTTGGAAGGTACCGCCGAGACACCCACAACCGAGACCTGAGAAAGATGTAAAGGCCCGTGGAAGGAGAGTAAAACAGACTAGGTAGCCCCCGTGTCTATCAAAAGGGAGATGGACTTACCGGCTACCCATAGTGTGGCCCTTGGCTCAGCAAACGTGATTGGGGTGTTTGAGTTCAGGCAATTTCAGTCATCCAGGAGGCCCAGCTCTGGCAAGGGGCCTGTTGTGGGAGCCGGCCCCCTGCGAAACTCTGTTGCTGGGGGATGGTCCTCCCCCAGGGGGCACTCAAACTTCCAATGTCCCTTTTGTCTGCAGACCAGCAAGGTCGAGTTGGTGGTCTGGGGTTGGGGCATTGCTTTGCCCAGTGGCCTTCCTGGCCACACCTGAAGCAGGCTTCCAGAGGTGTTCGGGTCTCAGACTGTTTCCTGGGACGCGGGCTCTGAGGCCCCTGTTGTGCCAGCCGCAGAGCAGTAACTAGGGCTTGGGTTTGAAGGGCCACCTTCTGTTTTAGCCTCTGGGCTCGTACTGCCTCGGCTTCCTCCTCTCGGGCATTATAAACTTTAAAGGCCATATTTACCAGGTCTCAGAGTGGAGTCTGGGGCCCTCCTCCACCTTTTTAAGCTTGTGCTGGATGTCCGGAGCAGACTGGGTGATAAAGTGGGTAGCTAAGACTGTGGACCCCGGTAGTGAGGAAGGATCCAAACGAGTGTGAAGGGTAAGAGCCTCTGTTAAACGATTAAGGAAAGAGGCTGGGTTTTCGTTAGGCTCCTGTGTGATCTCCCTCAGTTTGTCATAGTTAACGACTTTTTGAGCCGCCTTTTCCATCTGTGCAATAAGGCAGTGGACCATCTGATCCCTCCTAGTCTTACCTATGGCACCATCCTGATAGTCCCATTGTGGGTCCTCGGCAGGCTCTGCCGTGGCCCCAACCAGCAAAGAATGGTCGGAGTATGTACCTGATCAGCGTAGTCCCGAGCTGCTGAGGTGACGCGATCACATTCCTTGGGAGTGAGGGTGGAGGTTAAAATTATGTGGAGGAACCGGGCTCGGTGGCTCAGCCTGTAATCCCGTGCCTTTGGGAGGCTGAGGTGAGTGGATTACCAGAGCCCACGGGTTCGAGACCCGCCTGGGCAGCGAGACCTCATCTCTACAACAAATCAAAAAATTAGCCGGGCGTGGTAGCGTGCGCCTGTAATTCTGGCTACTTGGAAGGTTGAGGTGGAAGGATCGCCGGAGCCCAGCAGGTCGAGGCTGCGGTGGCCGGGAGCGGCCACTGCACTCCAATCTGGGCGACAGAGACTCCAACTCAAAAAAAAAAAAAAATTATGTGAAGGTCATGCCACGTGAGCTCATATGCCTGAGTGAGGTATCGAAACTCCTTGGTGTAGGCAGTCAGGTTGGCAGAGTAGGAGCCTAGGCGCTTTTCAATCTGGGACAGGTCCCCCAGGGAGAAGGGAACATGTACCAGAACCAGTCCCTCTGCACCTGCCACCTCCCGGAGAGGGGCCAGTAACTGGGCCTGGGACCTGGTAACCAGAGGGCTGGTCCATTTAGAGGCGGTGTAGGATTGTAAGATGGCAGCGGGGCGAGAGTAGGGAATGAGGTGGAAAGAGGGCAAGATGGCGGCGATGACGGAAGAGGAGGGTACAGCTTGTGGGTGGCTGGGGCAGAGCCGGAAACAGAGGAGTCAGGTGTGATGTCAACAGGACCAGAGGAAGGAGGCGGTGTCTCCGTGGTAGTAGGAATGGAAGTGGATGTGGGAGGGGAGCCGACCAAAACCCCGGGAAAGGCTGGAGCTGAGGACAGAGGAATCAGAGATGGCGGGCTGGGGGGAAAAGCCAGATACAGGACGGGGGGACAGGAGGTAAGGCAGGAGCAGACACCGGAGGGGCCTGAGTGGAAGAGGTCTGGGCACAGGAGGTCGGATAAGAAGGGGGTTGAGAAAGAGCAGACCTTTGAGAAGAGGCGGACGGGAGAGAAGGAGGCGTAGGAGCCGGAGGGGGAAGGCCAAGGTCCTCCAGAGGGTCTGTAAAGGAAGATTCCAACGCAGGGAGAGGCTGATAGCCCCTATCAGGGGATTTGGCCAGGAGGACCTGGGCCGAGGAACATCTGACGCAGAGGTCTGGGCGGGAGAGCAATGCCCAAAAGGCCTGGACATAGGGGACCTCGGACCATTTCCCAGTCTGGTGACAATAATTACTGAGATTGGTGAGGAGGCCAAAATCAAAAGTTCCCTCGGGGGGCCAGTGAGACCGATTGTCCAGAGGACATTGGGGCCAGGCCTAGGAGGAAAGGAAGATTAGTTTCCATTTACGGATATGCTCAGACAACCCCAGAATAGCCAGATTGGATATGAGACACCACAAGGGAGTCTGAGCCTCAGTTTTAGAAGGCTGGCTTCCCACGGCCGCAACCTCCATCCCCGGGTCCCTAAACAAGCGAGCCCGGCGTCCCAGACCCACTCGGAATAGGGACGGAAAGGACGGTTCGCTTCCTTTTATAGGGTTGGCGATTCGGAGATAGGGACGTCTCCACTACACCGGAGCCACAGGCACCAGGCCGGAGGGGTGAGCCCAGACGCAGCTGCAATATCGAACTGGGCACCCCGGAGGGTAGGAAGAAAAGTCAGGGAAAGCGAGGGACTCACTGCATCGTCTGAGGTCCTGGGACCAGGTCCTGTTCCCAAGAGAGGTCCCGGATGGGAGAGGAGGGAGGACCCCGCTGGGGTCCCTGCACCGTCCTCCTGGGTTGGCACCAAATGTAAGGTAAACGAAACCAGACCAGGCGAAATGGCAACAAAGGAGCCATGAAAAATTTATTAGTGCAATCCCAGGCGAGGTTCTCCGGTCCATATAGCTGTGGGCCGGAGAAGTCACGCCCAGCAAGATGGGTGATGGGTTTATAAAGGGCACGCTGAGAAAGCTGTGAGGGGGGTTGGGGAGAGTGATCATTGGTTGGGACAGCTGTCACGTCTGCTGGCGATTGGCTGAACGGAGTTGCTACAATCGCTGTAACAGGTACAGGCTGGCTTTGCAGTTGGGGCCTTAGTTCTGGCCTGGTCCAGGTAGGAGCCATCTTGTTGAGGCGAGGCCCGCCCCGCCCTCGGTACCTCCGACCTTATACCTACAATCTTGGGTAAGATAGAATAGAATAACACTTATGGCAACATAACAATTTATTGTGTGCACAACAAATGTTAATACTTTATAAACAATTCTGTTCATTAAAACAAACAAATTTACATAGCCTAAATAAACCTTCAAATTTCACTGTATGCAGAACCAGATTACAAATATTCAAGCATTTCTGTTCTTCTGATAGTGTGATCCATGTGTGAACAGCTTTCTTCAGTTTTAAAAACTGAATCTGATTATTTACTAAACATAAACATAATATATACATTTTAAGAAAATAATTATCTTTGCTCTGATGTCTATGAAAATATTTCTTTATATTACTTCAAATTACACTGATGGCTTGTAAGTATTGACAATATGAAGATGCATCAAGATATTAATGTACTGGCCTCATTTTCTCATTTGTATGTAAGTAGTAAGACAAATAATTTCTAAAACTCTAAATGATTATTTGTCATTTATTTCCAAAGAAAAATGTTATCCTGAGCACTCACCTCATTCCAAACTTACAATAATGCTTAATGGGAAACACAAAAAGCCTCTTCGGTTCGATCTTTTAAAGGAGATTACATATCACTGTACATATCTTCCCATGAAAAACATGAGATGAGTGCTGATGACCTACTAAACAGGGACATTTCATAGGTCTAACGTACCAACAACTGACCCCACGCCTTTACATAAACACTATGAATGAAGGCATAGCATCATGTGAGTTGCATTACATCAATATTGTGTGCTTTTTGAAATATCCTCAAATTCTGTCAATGCAAACCAAAATTATACAGAGAATATACTTATGCTTTCCTAAAAAACAAACAACAAACCATCTTCTAGTGCCACTCAACTTGACCTTTCATCTTGACCTTTCAGCTTCCATATAAATTGCATCTGTAATGTTTTCAGTCCGAATACTGTAGTATTTCCAATGGCATATATTTTGAACAAAGGCCAGTCCACATTCTTTAAATTTGTAGATTCTCTACAATGCACAGTCTAATGTCAAATAAAGTTTTTGCTGGTTAATGTCTTTAGACATGTTTTACATTTGTACATTCAAAAGATCTGTGGTTTGAGTAAAGATAACGGTACTCTTTACATCTGTAATTTTCTCACCATGTCTCTATTGTTTATAACTAGATATATGATTTTCCAGTCAGTAGAGATACTGAAAATTTAGAGTATAAATTGTCTGATGTTGAGAAAACTTGGAATAACAGTGAAAAGGTTTACCCCATTCTGTCCATCTATAGGGAATCCCTAAATATAGATGCTCATGTCAACCAAATATTGAATAAGAGGTAAAGGCTTTACTCATTCCTCTCATTTAGATAGTTTCATCTCAGTATGGATTCTCATGTCCAGCTAGTTGTAGATGAGAGGAAAGGGCTTACCATGTTTTTCACATTTGCAGAGTTTCTCTCCAGTATGGATGATTATGTGTCCAGCAAATCCATTGTGAGAGTGAATGGCTATGTCACATTCTTCGCATTTATAGGGTTTTTCTCCAGTATCAACAAACTTATGTTCAGTAAATACTTTATGAGAGCAAAAATCTTTGCCACATTCTTCACGTTTGTAGAGTTTCTCTCCATGTTGGCACCTCATATGAATTGCAAATCATTTGAGAGCAAAACGCTTTGCCACACTCATAATGTTTGTAGGATTTCTCTCCACTATGGATGGTCTTGTGTCCAGCAAATCCTTTGAGTGCAAAAAGCTTTGCCACACTTTTCACATTTGTAAGATTTCTCAACAGTATGGATCTTGTCATTTCAAGCAAGTAGTGAATGAGAGTGAAAAGCTTTTCTGCATATTTCACATTTGTAGTGTTTTTCTCCAGCATGGATGGTCATGTGTCCAGCAAATCCATTGTGAAAGTGAAAGTTTTTGCCATATTCTTTACACTTGTAGGATTTCTCCCCAGTATGAGTGGTCTTATATCCAGCAAATCCTTAATAGAGTGAAAGGCTTTGCAACACTCTTCACATTTGCATTTCTCCCCAGTATGGATGGTCTTATGTCCAGCAAATCCTGAATAGAGTGAAAGGCTTTGCCACACTCTTCACATTTGTACGGTTTCTCTTTCTCTTCAGTATCGATGGTCTTATGCCCAGCAAATCCTCCATGAGTACAAAAAGCTGTGTCACACTTTTCACATGTGTAGGGTTTCTCAATAGTATGGATCTTGCCATGCTGAGCAAGTAGTGAATGAGAGTGAAAAGCTTTTCAATATATTTCACATTTGTAGGGTTTCTCTCGAGTATGGATTGTCTTATGTCCACCAAATCCATTGTGAGAGCAAAAGGAATCTCCACATTCTTCACACTTATGATTTCTTCCTAATATGCACCTTGATATCTCCAGCAAGCACTGAATGAGAGCAAAAGGTTTGGCCACATTCTTCATATTTGAAGGATTTCTCCCCAGTACACATGGTCTTATGTCTAGCAAATCTACATGAGAGTGAAAGAACTTGCCACATCTTCACATTTGTAGGGTTTTTTCCTCCAGTATGGATGGTCTTATGTAAAGCAAATCCAAAGTGAGAGTGAAAGGCTTTGTCACATTCTTGACATTTGTAGGGTTTCTCTCCACAATGCACCTTGATATATCCAGCAAACATTGAATGGGAGCAAAAAGCTTTGCCACATTCTTCACATCTGTAGGATTTCTCCGCAGTATGGATATTCTGATGTTTAATAAGCTTCAAGCACTGAGTAAAGTATTTGCCATATTTTGCACATTTGTAGGGTTTCACTCCAGTATGGATGGTCTTATGGCCAGCAAATCCTCCTTGAGAGTGAAAGTCTTTGCCACATTCTTTACATCTCTAGGGTTTCTCCCCAGTATGGATGTTCTTATGGCCAGAAAATCCTCCTCGAGAGCGAAAGGCTTTGCCACATTCCTCACATTTGTAGGGTTTCTCTCCAGTATGGATCATTGTATGTTGAGTAAGTTGAGAATGAAAGTGAAAGCCTTTGCCACATTCTTCACATTTGTAGGGTTTCTCTCCATTATGGATCAATGTATGTTGATTAAGGTTTGAATGAGAGTGAAAGGTTTTGCCACATTCTTCACATTTGTAGGGTTTCACTAAAGTATGGATCACTGTATGTTTATTATGGTTTGAACGAGAGTGAAAGGTTTTGCCACATTCTGCACATTTATAGGGTTTCTCTCCAGTATGGATCACTGTATGTTGAGTAAGGGTTGAACGACAGCGAAAGGTTTTGCCACATTCTTCACATTTGTAGGGTTTCTCTCCAGTATGGATCACTGTATGTCGAGTGAGATGTGAACGACAGTTAAAGGCTCTGCCACATTCTTCACATTTGTAGGGTTTCTCTCCAGTATGGATCATCGTATGTCGAGTAAGGAGTGAATGAGTGTGAAAGGCTTTGCCACATTCTTCACATTGGTAGGGTTTCTCTCCAGTATGGATCATCATATGTCGAGTAAGGAGTGAACGAATGTGAAAGGCTTTGCCACATTCTTCACATTTGTAGCGTTTAACTCCACTGTGGATCAATGTATGTTGAGTAAGATGTGAACGAGAGAGAAAGGCTTTGCCACATTCTTCACATTTGTAACGTTTAACTCCACTATGGATCACTGTATGTTGAGTAAGTTTTGATCGAGAGTGAAAGGCTTTGCCACATTCTTCACATTTGTAGGGTTTCTCTCCAGTATGGATCATCATATGTCGAGTAAGGAGTGATCGAAAGTGAAAGGTTTTGCCACATTCTTCACATTTGCAGGGTTTCTTTCCAGTATGAATCAGTGTATGTTGAGTAAGATTTGAACGAGTGGGAAAAGCTTTGCCACATTCTTCACATTTGTAGCATTTCACTCCAGTGTGGATCACTGTATGTCGAGTAAGATGTGAATGAGAGTAAAAGGCTTTGCCACATTCTTCACATTTGTAGCGTTTCACTCCAGTATGTATCACTGTGTGTTGAGTGAGATATGAACGAGAGGGAAATGCCTTGCCACATTCTTCACATTTGTAGGGTTTCTCTCCAGTATGGATCAGTGTATGTTGAGTAAGATTTGAACGAGAGTGAAAGGCTTTGCCACATTCTTCACATTTGTAGGGTTTCTCTCCAGTATGGATCATTGTATGTCGAGTAAGATGTGAATGAGAGTGAAAGGCTTTGCCACATTCTTCACATTTGTAGCATTTCACTCCAGTATGGATCACTGTGTGTTGAGTGAGATATGAACGAGAGGGAAAGGCTTTGCCACATTCTTCACATTTGTAGGGTTTCTCTCCAGTATGGATCACTGTATGTTGAGTAAGATGTGAATGAGAGTGAAAGGCTTTGTCACATTCTTCACATTTATAGAGTTTCTCTTCACAATGAATTTTCTGATGTTGTGAATGACATGAGTGATAGCTAAGGGCTTTGCCACATTTTTCACTTTTGAAGTCTGCCTCCCCCTTATGGATTCTTTCATGTTTTTTTAGATAGGATGATTTTTCAAATCCTTTCCCACATATATTGGGTATATTTCCTCCACTATTTTTTTGATGTTGAATACATTTTGAGGACCAGTTAAAAGTTTTGCCATATTTGTGTTTGAAAGCCATTTCAGAAATATGGACACTCTGGTAAATAACAAATTTTGAAAGTTGATGTGAAAGACTTTCCTACTCTTGTTACATTTGTAATTGTTATTTGCAACTGAGCATGTTATCTGCCTTTCACCCTCATGCACACTTTCCCAACATTCTTTTAAAAATAAGCCACATAACACAGAAATCCCTTTTCTGGGTATATAACCAAAGGAAATAAAATCAGTATCAAAAAGTAGTCTCCAACCCCTATGGGAATTGCAGCATTTGTCAAGATCACCAAGCTTGAAAACAACCTGAATATTTGTGGAATCTGTGTTGATTAAGAAAATAACGTGTATAAACACACACACACACACCACACACACACACACACACGTATACATGTACAATAACATATGATTCAGCCAAAATTTTTAAAAAATAATTCTGCAATTTTAACCCTATGGATGACATTGTAAGACATTATGCTAACTGAAGTGAGCCAGGCTCACACACACACAAATACTGCATGAGAACAGGTACAGTGGCTCAAGTCTGTAAACCCATCACATTGGGAGACTCAGGTGAGAGGATTGCCTGAGCTCAGGGGTTCAAGACCACTCTGGGCTCCTAGGTGAGACCACGTGCCTATAAGAAATACAAAAATAAGTTTGGCATTGCAGTGCACACTTGTAGTTCCAGTTACTTGAAAGGCTGATATGGAAGAACAGTCCAGCAATGAGGCTGTGGTGGTCATTAGCATGCCACTGCATTCCAGCCTGGAGGGAGACAACAACTTGGGAAAACATAATCCTGTATGATCTCACTCCTGTGGAATCAAAAAACTTTGCACTCATAGAGGAAGAAAGTACAACGTGGTCACCAGGGCCTGCAGGTGGGAAAATGGAGATGTTTTTCAATGGTTACCAAATTTGAGTTTTAACTGAGTCTTAGGGAACTAATGTGTACCATAGTGCCTTATCATTCATTATGACATCTCATATGCTTAGAAAATTTGCTAAAATAGAAGACATAATGGGTTCTCCTTACAAAACATAAAAATGGCAACTACATAAGATGGTTGACATGTTCATTAATATAATTGTAATCATTTCACACTGTATAGGCATATCAAATTATTACATTATTTAAAACACATGGTTATACATTTTTGTTTATGTATAAAAAATCTGATGCTAATCACACATAAACATACATACATGTGTTTCAATATATGCATACATGAAGCTAGTGCTAAGCTTCATACTAAAGAAAATTATAAAATAAGAGTTATTAAGACACAAGTTAACATTTAGGAGTTTAATATACATTTACCAATCCTCTACATGATATAGTATACTTAAATACTTGGATATAAAGAAAAACTACCAGTCTCATATCTTACTATAAAAGTAAAATTTAAGTAAAATATCAAGATTTCCTCTGTTAAGAGAGACAATTTGTATTTAGGTAGGACGATTGAGTATGAATTTAAATAAAATCACTGGAAATCTCCCTAGTATAGAAAATCATAAATTAGAAAACATGTAACGTGTCCAGAGTGTTCTTAAAATTTCTCAAACAGATAACAAAATTACTGCTCACATACTTCCAACCATGATGCAAAATGAAAACATAATAAATAAGCCGGGCTCGGTGGCTCAGCCTGTAATCCCACGCTTTTGGGAGGCTGAGGTGAGTGAATTGCCTGAGCCCGTGGGTTCGAGATTCACTTGGGAAGCGAGACCTCATCTCTACAATAAATCAAAAAATCAGCCGGGTGTCGTAGTGCATGCCTGTAATTCTGGCTACTTAGAAGGCTGAGGTGGAAGGATCACTGGAGCCCAGCAGGTTGAGGCTGCGGTGGCCATGAGCTGCCACTGCACTCCAGTCTGGGTGACAGAGTGAGACTCCAACTCAAAAAAAAAAGTTTGACATGGATTTCCAAATAAATAAGGAAACACTTGCAAGTCTCCAAAGCATCAGAAAGGTATTCAGATCATGCAGTTCCTAACAAAGCATTAAGTGGACTTTGATTTCTTCTGTGAACTTGAAAGATCATTCAAGAAGTAGAGTTTTTGGAGAATTTCTGAACGTGGAATAACAGATGTCACTTTGTGACAGGAAGAGAAAGAATCCCAGGTTTCTAAGAAACCATTTCCATTGGAGCAGACCACCTTCCCAAACCACATTTCAAGCTCTGATTCCTCAACCTGTGTCATGTGCTTCAACCACTTCCACTTACCTGGAAGTTTGACTAATGTGTCATGTCTCTTCACATCCCAGGGCTCTTTCCTTTTTTCCAGACATGTAATAAGGTCTGGCTTAGAGACAGCAAGTCCTGTTTAATTAGAAAAAAGTAACATGACTCTTGCTAAAGTTCTTAGATTACAATCCTAGTATTTGATCAGTAGAGAAGACATTATACAAGATTCTAGAAAATTAACCACAAACACAGTTTCCCAATAAAACCTTTAGGACATTTAGATAGAATTTTTAATTTATGGGTTTCTTTTTATTCTAAGTTGGAGTCTCACTCTGTCACCCAGGCTGGAGTGCAGTGGAAAGCTCATGGCCACCCAGTGCTCACCTGCTGGGCTCAGGTAATTCTACTCCCTCAGCCTACCAAGTCACCAGAACTACAGGTGTGCATTACCACCCCCAGATAATTTTTTGATTTAGTGTAGATATGGCATCTTGCCAAGTAGCCCAGGCTATTCTTGAACCCATGGGCTCTGGGAGTCCTCTAAACTCAGCCTCCTAAAGTGCTGGGGCATTAAATGGCTGAGCCACCATGCCTGGCCTTAAATTGGTGAGTTCTTAGTTCAGTACACTAGTGAGTGAATAACTTATGGCAGTAATTGGAATGAAATGTGGGAAATGGTATCTATGCCACTAAATTTCTGACTTCCCAATAATATAGCTAGAAGGACACTGGTCAATTTAAAAAAGAGAAGGCTTCATGTCAAAATGAAAAATCATTAATATTTATTTTTGATGTTAACATATTACCAACGTTTCATTGATAGTAGGAATCTGAAATTCATTCATGCAAAGCAGAAATTACCAGAAAACATTCTACAAAGGAAGGATATAATATCCTTAGTACGAAATAGGGATTATGTTTTGAAAGTTTCCTCACCTAGAAAAACCAGGTTTCTATGGTTCTCTAACATTACAGTCCTGTACAATATTCGCTGAGGTGAGTTAAGGTATTCCCACTCCTCTGGAGAGAATTCTATGGCCACATCCTTGAATGACATCAACCCCTGAAAATAACAAAAACACAAATTTACCAAGTCACCATGGCCTCTAGGTAAAGCAAGGGTGAAAAGAACAGGGTCCCACTGACAGGACAACTATTATTATGCAATAAAAAAATTCATAACAAAGAAACATCCTTTGGCCGGGCTCGGTGGCTCAGCCTGTAGTCCCGTGCTTTGGGAGGCCAAGGTGAGTAGATTGCCTGAGTCTGCAGGTTCAAGACCTGCCTGGGCAACCTGGAGAGATCTCATCTCTGCAATAAATCAATAAAATTAGCTAGGCATGGCAGCGTGTGCCTGTAGTTTCAGCTACTTGGAAGGCTGAGGTGGAAGGATTGCCGGGGCCCAGGAGGTCGAGGTTGTGGTGACTGGGAGTGGCCACTGCACTCCAGTCTGGGTGACAGAGTGAGCCTCCAACTCAAAAAACAAACAAACAAAAAAACCAGAAATATCCTCTAATTCATTGTGTGTAAAGAAAAGATGAAATAAAATCTACTCAGTCAGTGTAGACTCTCTATTTTTATGAGTGAAGCAGCATAAAATGGACACCAACACAGGCACACACATTTTAAATTACTGTTTATATCACACAGAATACATTACATATACTGCTCCTAGTAAGTCAGAAGATCCTCAACAAGTTTTAATTTGTACAACAATGAATTGAATATCTTGTTAAAATGCAAATTCTGATTCAGAATACATGGATTTAGCCTGAGGTTCTGCGTTTTTTGTTGAGTTGGTGTGTCTCATTCTCTTTTTTTTGTTTTTGACTTGGAGTCTCAGTCTATCACCCACTCCCGGCCACTGAAGCCTTGACTTACTGGTCTCTGGGGATCCTTCCACCTCAGCCTTCAAAGTAGCTGGAAATACACGCATGCGCTACTACGCCCGGCTAGGTGTGTCTCATTCTGATCCAGGCTAGGGTGCCCTGGTATAATCATGCCTTATTGCAGTCTCGATCTCCTTGGCTAAAAGAATTCATCCTCCATAGCATACCAAGTATTTGGGACAAATTGGTATCAGAAGTTAAGGCACATAGGTGGAACACTACATCCATTCAGAGATCTTTTTGTCAAAAGTTATAGTAAATTATATTACTTTTTGAGTTGGAGTCTCATTCTTCTTGCCCAGGCTGGAGTGCAGTGGTAAGTTCATGGCCACTTCAACCTTGATCTGCTGGGCTTAGTCAATCCTTCTGCCTCAGCCTTCCAAGTATCTAGAACTACACACACACGCAATCATGCCTGGCTAGTTTTTGTAATTTAATGTAGAGACAAGGTCTCACCAAATGCCCGAACTGTTCTCAAAACACAGGCTCCGACAAATCTGTTGCTCCAGCCTCCAAAAGTGCTGGGATTACAAGGTGAATCACCACACCCATCCAATATAGTAATTTATAATCTCAATTTAATAACAAGCAAGCTCGTGTTACACAGAAATCAGTCTACAGGAATCTCCCATGGCATGTAATCCCTGAAAGTGTATTTATACTTTTAGTTTTTGGCATCCTAGAGAGCAAGCCTCTTCTAATTATTCTTTTTTT
This sequence comes from Cephalopachus bancanus, assembly GCA_027257055.1. NCBI lineage: Eukaryota > Metazoa > Chordata > Mammalia > Primates > Tarsiidae > Cephalopachus > Cephalopachus bancanus. The sequence continues at coordinate 129,613 of JAPVLO010001561.1, read as the reverse complement.
TTTTTTCTTTTTGAGTTGTTTTTTTTTGAGTCTCACTCTTTCGCCCAGACTGGAGTGCAGTGGCCACTCGCAGTCACTGCAGTCTCGACATGCTGAGCTCTGGCGATCCTTCCACCTCAGCCTTCCATGTAGGTGGAATTATTATTTATTCAGACTTTCCACAGTTATTTTGGACAGTAACTGCCATCTTGTTTGAATGTACATTTTATTAACCATGTTCTGCATGGAGCTGATGGAGCATCTACACAGAACCTTAACAGTACATGTTCTTGCTAGGAACAGAGGCTGATGCCTATAATCTCTGTTGGGAGCTGGCCACAGAGGCCCACTGAGCGTTAGGGATCAGGAAGGGCCGTTGACCCCGAGACCACTAGGATGCATTCGGGAGTTATTGACCCCATTTTCTCCCCCTTTCTGCTCAGCACTAACCAGATTAAGCTCCTGTGAGCTCAAAACATAAAAACTCTGAGACAGGGACAAACACAAGCTAACTTTAGAAGCTCACTGCTCCCATTCTTCCACAAACTGCAGTTTTGGCTTTCACACAACTTACATTGAAACTCAGGTCACATCTAAGAGCCTTAGTATTGGTCACAGGCTTCTAGGTCATGATCTTAGGATTTATTGAGGTTGAATAAGGTGTAAATTGTGGAATATAGTTTTGGATTGGGACACATTTCAAACATTCTGGGATGGGCCACTTTAGTTTGTAAAGTAAGTACTTAAGTCTCTATAGAATTGTTTAACTTGGTATTAGTAAGAAAAGGGTTTATAGGCAATATGAAAAGGGTTTATAGGCAGTATGAACAGGGTTTAAAGGCAGTCATGGATTAAGGTTTCATCGATTAGGTTATGGGATTGTACCTGAAAGAACATCTGGAGGGTGGGGAACACCCCTCACACACCCAACTGTGTATAAAAGACCAGATGTAATTCCCATTAAATGGCTTCTGCACTAGATTGGAGTCCAGTCTCTTTCTCTCTCTCTCTCTCTTTCTTCTTCCCCCCAATCGCTGACACCGTCTCCACCTTTGGGGTACCCTGAATCCGGCTGGAGCTGGTCTCCGGCGAATCTCAGCATGTTGGGAGGCTGTGGCAAGAGAATTTCCTGAAGCCTTGGGTGTAAGACCAGCCTGGCAACTTGGCAATACCTCATCTCTACATTAAATTAAAAAAATAACCAGGCTCTGGTGGCCATGAGTGTGCCAATGCATTTCATTCTGAACAACAGAGAAAGATTCAGTATATATATATATTCAGTATATATATACACACACACACACACAAATACACATTTGGAAGATTCCATATATATATATATATATATACACACACACACACATACATATATATACACATATATACATATACATACACGTTTCTATCCTTCATTAGGATCTGATGTTACCATTACTTCCTATGACCCCCAGTAACAAGGGATCATTGTTAATAATGCAGGTCATACATTCATGGTGAGAACAGTTTATGACAACTAAGAAGTATGGCTGAAGAGAACAGAAAAGGCTATGTAGGAGCAGTGTCTGACAGGTCCATTAAATATCACAGGAAGAACAAAAATAGTTGAAAAACACTCATTAGGTAGGACCACCACAAGGATAGCAGCATGGTTTGTAAGTTTTACACACATGACATTCCTTCTGATCTGGGACACATTTATTTACCTGAGAAGCAGCCATTTTTACTTTTTCCTCCAAATTCTCTGGGATTTTTTCTCAGGTGAGATTATCTAATCAAGTTACAGCTACATTTTGAAAATATGCCTTTACTTATTTCAAAATTAAATGGAATGTATTTATTTTTTGTCAGTCTTACCACCTTCTTGGGAGCCACTTGCTTGCTCTCCTGTTTCCCTAAGGTTCTCTTTGATTTGACTCTTCCACTACCTCCCTGAGGTGGGTGTACTTTGTCATTAGGATAGTTTTCCTTCTTTACAAATGCAAGATATTCCAGAGGACAGACATCAATTCTGCCTTTCCCCTCAAGAACAGTGATGTGTCTACAAGTGCACAGAAACCAGTCGCCAAACTTAAATAATTTTTTTAAGTTACTAATTTAATAATATAAAACTTAGACCTAATCAATCCAAAATGGGACAGTCAACTCTCAAAAGTTCGACATAACTCCATTTTAGACTGTGGTGGGGAGGGGAGATCTCTGGCCTCTGTGTGTTTCCATGTAGCTAAAATAATTTTGCAATGTTGACAAGGTTAGCACCAGTATGCAGCTGTCCAGACCAACTCTGGGAAAGTGGGAGCATATTCACTAACTCTGTTTTGTTTAATAAAGGAACAAGGAGACTGAACCAAGGACAAAGGTAACTCATCACTTTCCAGGACTCCTCTCATCGCCCAGATGTCTGCAAATCTAAGCCACTTCTTGCTCTTAGCTGCTCTCTGTTCCACTGCCTGGATAAAAATTTTGAAAAAGCACACACAACCCAGGAGGGGTCTTTAGGATGCCATCCCCTTATTTCCTTGGTTTTAGTGTCCCTACTAAATAAAGTGACACTCCCTGCTCCAACTCCTTATGTAGACAGAACCGGATTTGGACCTGGTGACACAAATGTCCAATGACACTAATGACAGACCCTAGAGATTTCCAACTTGATAATTTAGATAATGCCACTGCAGGACTGTCACCCAACAGCACTTGCCCATACCGGCTTCCCCTTGCCCCTTCTCAAATCCTTTCCTCCCAGACCCTCCAGGATCCCCACACCACGAGTCCTGGCTCTTTATGTGTTTTGGACACAAGAACCGCTGTTGACCAAGAGGCCTCTGTAACATTGTGATGGAGCCATTGGCTACTTCAAAGGGTGAGGCAGAAGGATCATCAGAGCCTGGCAGGTTGAGGCTGTGGTGGCCGGGAATGGCCACTGCACTCCAGTCTGAGCAACACATTGAGACTCCAACTCAAAAAAAAAAAAAAAAATTTAAATGCTGAATTTAGTAACAAGAATATAACTCTCCATGGACAAAGAATGAATTTAGACACAAGAATTGGTTACAGTTTCCTGTTACTTGGGTAAATAATGAGGAGTAGGTCTGGAGAAACACTGGTAAATAACAGGTTTTCCACCATATTACAAAGCCACTAGAGAAAACAGATCAAGTGGTCAATGTCCCTATCCCCCAGAAACTTCCAACTGTGGTTAAAGGGTAAATGGTGTTGAATGAGCACCATGTAGTCAGTACAAAGAAGGGAGTTGTCCATGGTACCTGACTTTTTGTTGAGTTCTGATGTTACAGTGTAAGAGAGCTTTCACAGACAGAATTGTTGCTGTTTCATTATTATATCTGTTGGTTTCTCATTGTTAAAAATAACCATTTTTCTTTGTTGTTTTTTCTGTTGTGCCCAGGATGGAGTGCAGTGGGACACTCATGGCTACTGCTGCCTTGACCTGCTGGCCACAGGCAATAGTTCCACATCAAACTTCACATATGTGCCATCACGCCCAGGTAATTGCTTGATTTATTGCTGAAATGAAGTCATGCCAAGTTGGCCAGGCTGCTCTGGAACCCCTGGGCTCTGGCAATATTTTCACCTCATCTTCCAAACTACTAGAATTACAGGTGTGAGCCACGGCACCTAGCTAGCCCCCATGGGATCCTAACATGGCGACACTGTCAAGCTGAGGACTGCCAAATATGTTCATGAAAAGTTGAATTCAGAAGGGAGGTCACCCGTCCTGCTCTGCTTGGATATGGTCAGACAGGTAAGCCAGTGGCATCATGTATTCAATGCTGTAGCAGAAATTGCCAGTGTTTCTGGCAAGGGAGGGCACTTGTGGGAAGGAAAGAATTAACTCACACTTTGCACTTCTTGCAGGAGCTCACTGTTTTTGAATCTGTCTCCTGTGACAAAAGACTGAGAAAGGTAGACTTTACTGCCCTTTCTGGACCCTCCTGCCTGTGGGTGTGGTGGTAGCAAGGAAAGGATTATGCTTATGTGAAAGGAATATGCTGGCTGCACAACATAGCTTATGACAGGAATCCTATCACTTAGTGAGGCTGAGGTGAGAGGATTGCTTCAGCCCAGAAATTTGAGGCTAACCTGGACAACATAGCACATACATGTAGCTATAAAAGCTGAAACATGGTCCAACTCGGTGGCTCAGTCTGTAATCCCATGCCTTGGGAGGCTGAGGTGAGTGGATTGCCTGAGCCTGTGGGTTTGACACCCACCTGGGCAACTTGGTGAGACCTCATCTCTACAATAAATCAAAAAATTAGCCAGGCATGGTAGTGCGTGCATGTGGTTCCAGCTACTTGGAAGGCTGAGGTGGAAGACTGAATCAGAATTTGCATTTTAAGAAGAATATGTTGCATATACTGCTCAGAGGGAAAATTCACAGTAGGTTGGAAGGTCCTCATCAAGTTTTAATGTGTACAAAATGAACTGACTATCTTCTTAAAATGCAAATTCTGATTCAGAATTTTAAAAATGCAATCCACTCACCTCAGCCTCCCAAAGCACTGGGATTACAGGCTGAGCCACTGAGCCCGGCCAATTTGGGATTTTTTTATTCCTTTCACAAGTGAAACTTAATCCAGAATGAAAGTAGGGACTTCAAGAAACTTAGAATAAACTTAGTTTATGTTTTGCCTCAGCATCACCATTTTTCCTTAGACTGGCATGCTTTGAATCAAGCATAGGTTAAACATAGTTAATTTGCAATAGTCAGGTTTTAGGAGGCATTAAGACATTTTAAGATTACATTTTTTTGCAGGCCAAGAGGCAGTCTACCTCATTCCCCTCAACAAATACTCCATCAGATGCAAAATCAGAGCAATCCAACAACTCAATCTTTCAACTCAAGGTTTACATACTAATCTCTAGGAAAATTTCAGGTTCCTGGTCAAGGGGGAATCAAAGATTACCTCTTCGCTGGCTGAGGCCATAGAAATTTTAGTAAGACCACTTTTTGATCAAGAAGTTTGTGGATTTCAAATATCTCACAAGTCTCTTGTTGGAAAACCCCTCTCCCTTGACACCTCCCATGTAGCCCCTCACTTGAGGGCATGAGATGCTAATGACTGGCAACCAGCAAAATATAAAACTCATGTGGCTACAGTCTACATCAAAGACCCATTGCCCTGGACAGTCCTGTGGGCTTAAACCCCATTTTGCCAAGAATTTTAAAAATCCCAATTCTTGGCCATTCCACACCTCAATTGTCTCTATCTGCACCCTTTCCAATGTGTGAATGGTGGTTATTAAAATTTGCTTCTTTCTACTTTATTGCAATCTTGCATTATTCCCATGACAATGGTCCACCTCACCACAGTTTACGCTTTCACAGAGGACAGGAATCATTTCTGTCTTTTCCCTTCAATATGAGCAATGTATGGAAAATGCAAAGAAACCACTCACCTAATCAACTTAAATGTACTTCCTATAAATTTTTATCTTGGAAGAAGACAAATCTTTGACTAAAACAACAGTGAATGTAACCAAGAAATGTCAAAATAAGGCAGGGTAGCTTACACAGGTAAGACATAAATTTCCCATAGGCTGCTTTTAGGAAGCATTCAGACATTTTAATGTAGACCAATTTGTCAAACTTTTCAACTTTTAGGCATATCTAAACAAAACCTCATAATATGTAAGACTAGGACATCTCCATAATAATAAACACTAACAATCTTTCAGGACAGCTGTGGTGGCTCACATCCATGATCCCAGTACTTTGGGAGGAGGAGATGACAGGATTTCCTGAGCATAGAGTTTCCAAAACAGCTGCAGCAACTTGGTGAGCCCTCATCTCTCCAAAAAATAAAAAAATGGTGAGGCATGGCGGTGCACACTTGTGGTTCCAGCTACTTGGAAGGCAGAAGTGGTAAGTTCACAAGTAGGTCGAGGTGGCGGTGGCCTTGAGTGTGCCATTGCTCTACAGCCAGGGGAAACAGTGAGATTTCTACTAAAAAAATATAAAAGACAGGCTCCGTAACTCAAGCTGCAATCCCAGCACTTTGGGAAGCCAAGGCAAGAGGATTGCGTGAACCTGCGGGTTTGAGCCAAGCTCAGGTAATTTGGTGAGACCTCATCTCTACAATAAATAAAAAATTAGCCAGGTGTGGTAGCACATGTCTGTAGTTCACATAACATAGGAGGTGGCCACAAAATTTTTGATTAATACATTATGTGAGCCAAGCTCGGTGGCTCAGCCTGTAATCCTGCACTTTGGGAGGCTGATGTGAGTGGATTGCCTGAACCTGTGTGTTTGAGACCCGCCTGGGCAACTTGGCAAGACCTCATCTCTATAATAAATCAAAAATCAGCTAGGCGTGCCTGTAGTTCCAGTTACTTGTAAGGCAGAGGTGGAAGGATCGCTGGAGCCCAACAGGTCGTGGCTGTGGTGGCCAGTAGTGGCTACTGCACTCCAGTCTGGGTGACAGAGTGAGACTCCAACTCAAAAAAAAAATACAAGCGCGTCCCAAACCTGTGGACTCAGGCAATCCACTCGCTTCAGTCTCCCAAAGTGTGGAATTGCGGGCTGAGTCACCAAGCCCAGCAAATTACAAGTGTTTTAGAGTCTGAATATCACTCCATAACCCGGGCAGGTGTGAAGTATCTCCACAGAGCTTATCACCATCTTGACCTCCTGAGCTCAACAGATTATTCCTTCTCAGGCTCCCAAGAATCTGAAATTACAGGCATGCGTGAACAAGCTTGGCTAAATTGTATCAACTTTTATAGCTACATGGATGTGCTATGGTGTCCAGGTTAGCCTCACATTTCTGGGCTCAAGCAATCCTCTCCCCTCTCTCTCTCACACCACTGACCTGGACAAAACCCCCCCAAAAGTACACAAAACCCAAGAGGGGTCTTGGCCCCTCATCTTCTCGGTTTTAATGGTCCTCTAAATGAAGTCACAGCCCTTGTTCCAACTCCTTGTCTTGACTTTTGCTGTCCCACCAGTCAGAACCAAGTTTGGACCTGGTGTCAAACTGCCAATGACCCTTGAAAGGACAGACAGAGAGTGGGAAGTCATTTTTTATCTTGTTCTGAAAACCTGACACAATGATGAGAAAGTAGAACCTATGCTTTTGGAGAAATGCACACTTTAGGTATAATTAACTTTATCAACTTCGTCTTTTCAGAAAAAGACTTTCATGTATCTGAGGGATGGCATAGTGGCAATCAAGTTTGCCTAGAGTAAAGGGAATTTACAAGGCCTAAGACATCATGCATTGGGCAAGGACTGTAAAAGTCATGAAACCTGTAATTACAAAAGTTATAACCGCTCAGAAGGAGAGCAGGTGGGGATCCGATCTTCCAATAAATTGGGCACTATCTACAGGGAAGCCCAGGATCCCCTGAAGATACTCACTGGGAATGCCTAGGAGATAAGGGGAGGTGCATCCTCCTCTAGCTCTAAAGAATGTCACTTGGGAAGGTGCAGGAGAATTAGAATCCTTTTCATGCCGAGGCTATGGATATATGTACAGAAATTAATGGGTCTCTGTGTCACAGGATCTTCAAGACATCCACAGGTGGTCAACAGGAAAGTCACACAGTCACATGCAACATCTCAAGAAAAGAATTTAAGCCAGGTCTCTGTGGCGCTACAAGACCACACTCACCTAGAGTGTAGGCCCATACCCTGACTGTGGGGGGTGAATTTTCTTAAATAAATCTTTTCTTCCCTCACCTCTGTGTGTTGCAATTCTTTGCAATTTACTCGGATCTCTGGGTTTCAAGCGTGCACCTCCGGTTTGCCAGCCCTGGCGGTGCTGCGCCCCTTGCTCCATCCATTTTCCCTCACCCTGTCCAGTATCCTAGCAACCCTGATGACTTGGTCTAGGGATTACCATGTGGATATACCAGATCAGGCAACTGTGGGGCTGTCACACACTGCCACCTGCTCATGGCCGCCTTCCCCCGCCTCTTCTCCAAGTCTTTACCCCCAGGCCCTCTGGAGACCCCAGTCTACAAGCCCTGACTGGAACTTAGAGATTCACGATCCGCTGTTGGCCCAAGGGAACCCCTTAACACTGTGCTGGAGCCTCCGATTACCTTGTAGGAGGAGAGAGGGACGGGGCAAGTAACATAACCCCTTCCCCCAGGGGCCCCCACGCGGGTCAGACCCCCCACGACACTCCTGGGTCTCACACAAACATACTGGAGAAGCCTCCAGTACCCCGAGGTTGCCATGGGGACAGGACGCTGGGGACCGAAGCAGACCCAACCTGTGAAGAGGGAACCGGGGCCGAGCCGCCGGCGGGCACAGGTCCAGGATCAGAAGTGAGGGGGAGGCCGGTCGGCCACAGACGGGTCATCCGTGTCCATCCTGCCTCTCGCTCTCGCACCCACACCCATACTCACCATCTCCCGGCTTCTGGGTGACCCAGCATCTTCCTTACTGACTCCCCGGACCTGCATCTCACAGGGAGAAAAAGGAAGAAGCAAAGACATGCCACTGTTTCCGAGACGATTCGGCACTTCCGCAAGCCCAGAAAACAAAAGGCCCGGTCAGAACCCGGAAGCCACCACCTCACTTTAATCTCCTTTCTGATTGGGCATCTTCCGAACTAGCATCCGCTGATTGGATAAGGCAACAGTTCACCACCCTTCTGATCTGAATAACAGCAGATGTGATCCATCGGGGCTGGAGGATGCAAGAAAAAAGAAAAGCATGTTTTTTCTTGTAGCATTTTGAGGTTGAGTTGCCTCCCTGCACCGGAAGTTGGGGAGAAGAGCAGGATGTGGTGTGCATTGCAGAGCATGCTGGGAACTGTAGTACAAGAATGAGGCCTGGTGACTTGGTCGCTGGGCTGCAGGACTCCGTCCCAGTCTGCGGAGGCAGCAAAACACTTCAATGTACCCTGGGAGCAGTTTCAAGGGAAGCCCACATTTTTTACCCTGCTGGGGAAATCCACATCCACCAGTATCATGTTGGACAAACTGGCCATTGCCACACCCACATACCAAAGAAACAAGGCCCCTAAAGAGGAGTAAAAAGTAAAAAGGAATAAATATGTGAATAAATAAATAAATAAGAAAAAAAAGAAAGAAAGAAGCCCCCAAATACTCCTTGTTAAAAGGAGACAGTTTGGTGAATCCTTCGGATCCTCTCCTACTGCGGGAGGTTTTCTGTCCTAATAATCCTGCTTAAAAAAAAGAGGGAGAGTGTAAGAGAAAAAAGAATACACAAATGCGAGAAGTCCACGAACTCAGATGATCTCCTTGCATATAAGAATATTAAAGACAGCTGGGTTCGGTGGCTCAGTCTGTAATCCCGTGCCTTTGGGAGGCTGAGGTGAGTGGATTGCCTGAGCCCACGGGTTTGGGACCCGCCTGGGCAGGCGAGACCTCATCTCTACGATAATAATAATTAAAAAAATTAGCCGGGCGTGGTAGCATGGGCCTGTAGTTCCAGCTACTTGGAAGGCTGAGGTGGAAGGATACTGAAGCCCGGCAGGTTGAGGCAGCAGTGACCGGGAGCGGCCACTGCACTCCAGTCTGGGCGACAGTGAGACTCCAACTAAAAAAAAAGAATATTAAAGACTCTAGACCAGGCTTGGTGTAGTCCCAGCACTTTCAGAGGCTGAGGGGAGTGGACTCCCCAAGCTGGGGCCTCAAAGCCAACCAGGGCAACTTGACAATACCTCGTCTGTACAATAAATAAAAAAATTTGCCAAGTGTGGTAGTGTGTGACTGTAGTTCCTGCTACTTGGAAGGCTGCGGCTAAAGAATCGCCTGAGACCAGGAGGTCGAGGCTGCAGTGGCCAGGAGTATGCCTCTACTCCAGCCTGGGGGACAGAGTAAGACTCCAACTCAAAAAAAAAAAATTTTTTTAAGATGCATGTTATGCACTCAATGACCCTGGAGCAGAGGAGCTTCTAAAACAGGCTCCCAATGGCATATTCTCTAGAACCCCCAAAGGATAATGTTTGTAATCTGGTGATGCCATTACTGAGCTAGGTCTAACAAATCATCTTCATCCATTAGGAGAAATCTGGATGTTGACTATTGTAAGAACTCATCTCCGTGAGTTTGGAGAGAACTGGACACTCTCTGTTGTACAAAGACAGCACTGTGCTTGTCCGCAGAGCAGGCTGCTGAAGGGGTTACTGACCCATTTGATAGAAGGATTTTTTTTTCTCCTGAAAGCAAAATGAGATAAGAAAAGGAACTGGGTGATTTTCAGTACCTGCAGATTCAACAAATAATGGAGAATCCTGCCAGAGCCCGTGGGTTTGAGACTAGCCCAGGCAACTTGGTGAGACATAATCTCTACAAGAAAAATTTAAAACAATAGCCAGGCATCGTAGCACTCATCTGTAGTTCTGGCTAATTGGAAGACTGAAGCCAAGGATCACTGGAACTCAGCAGGTTGACGCTGGGGTGGCCGTGAGCTGCACTCCACCTGTGGTGACTGAATGAGACTCCAACTAAAAAAAAAAAGAGAATCCCAAGCAGCCAGATGAAAACAGGGGACAGACTACAGACTGTAGGATCCAGGTAAGGCCTATTTCTACATAGGCAGGAGCTCTTCTGCCTTAAGCAGCTCTGATCCCCACCTTGGAGTATCCTTGCACAAAATTAGGCAACATTTCCTATTTCTTACCTTGAAAGAAACCCACCAAGTATGGCAGACCCAGGTACATGGCTTCCTGGGACATCACTTGCTCAATTTTCATCATTCCTATAATCTAGAGCAAGTATGGTACCTTGAAATCATACCCCAGTGCCATCTGCTTGGCCTCAGACTTCTGCTTCATTGGTGGTCAAGTAATGGCCACTCAGAACATGGAAGTTCAGCCATCATTGCCTCCTTCAGTGGATAAGGTTGGTGGCTGGTCTTTGGGTTCCTGCCCACCCTAGTCGAGGTGCCTGATTGCTTTTCAAGCCTGGTGACATTACTGGTCTGGCCCTGCTGGACATAAGTGGGCCTCAGGAACCCACACACTGTGCCTAGGGTTCTTACCCTGCCTTGGGCAAAATCCTAGTTTTGGTCAGGGCCACATGTTCACTGTATGATCATCCTAGATATCCCCACAAATGCTCTCCCAGAGGTCAGGTGAGACCAGTTTGGGCCCCTGGTGTAAGACTTGTACCCTTTAAGGAAGGCACTGTCACATGAATTGGCCAGCATGACGAACAAGACATGCTGCTTACTGGCTGAGGTTTTGACAATGCCATACTCACTCTCCCGTCCCAAGGCTTTCATTGTCCAGCTTCCTTGCTGACACTGATTTCATAGTGCTGAGGAGTTATGTGGAGATTTGGGACACCTTTCTGGGTGCTGCCCTGAATTTTTTGGGGCCATGTCTGTTACTTTCTCATAAGAAAGTTAATATGTAGGTGTCACCATAAGGGAGGAGGATATCTCAGCATTTACTGTGTACTGGGCAGGCCCTGGTGTTGGAGGCTCAGTGGAATAGCAAGACAAGGTTGTCCTGAGTTCCTACTCTCACAGGGAACCTAGGATAAGACAGGAGCCCAGCATCCTTGTTCAAAGTTGTGCAATGGAAACCATTGACTCCTGATCTCCAGATGCATGGGAAGCTTTAAGACCAAATTTCAAGCAAGAAATCATCAAACAGCCACTGTCTGTTCTGAGGTAGGGGCATGCCTGCCAAACCTGAACCTCCAGGTCCCTGGAAAGCAATCTGTTTCCCTCAATCAATGGAAGCTCCTACCTGCAGTTGTGCCTCAGTTTGGGAATCAGTTCAGGCAGGTGACATCGGGCGAGGATGGCTACTAATTGAGGGGTGCTGCCACATTTTTTTTAGTTGGAATCTCACTCTGTCATCCAGGTTGGAGTGCAGTGGCATTCATGGCAACCACAGCCTCAACCTGTTGGACTAGGTGATGCTTCTACCTCAGCCTTCCAGGTAGTTGGAAATACAGGCATATGCCACGATGACAGTTTTCTTTCTTTCTTTCTTTCTTTCTTCTTTCTTTCTTTCTTTCTTTCTTTCTTTCTTTCTTTCTTTCTTTCTTTCTTTCTTTCTTTTTACTTTCACTCTCTCTCTCTCTTGTTTTCCTCTTTTATTCTTTTTTCTTTCCTCTTTTGTTCTTTCTTTCCTTTTTTCTCTCTCTCTTTGTCTCTCTCTCTCTCTGTCTGTCTGTCTCTCTCTTTATTTCTTTCTTGTCAGTCTACCTTGTCACCCAGGCTGTAGGGCAGTCATATGCTCCCAGCCACCACTGCCTCCAACTACTGGGCTTAGACAATCCTTCAACTTCAGCCTTCCAAGTAGGAGGAACTACAGGCACATGCAATCAAGCCCAGCTAATTTTTTCTCTTTTCTTTTTTTTTTTTTTTGAGTTGGAGTCTCACTCTGTCACCCAGACTGGAATGCAGTGGCTGCTCCGGGCCATTGCAACCTCGACCTGCTGGGCTCCGGCGATCCTTCCACGTCAGCCTTCCAAGTAGCTGGACCTACAGGTGCGTACTACCACGCCTGGCTAATTTTTGATTTATTGTAGATATGAGGTCTCACCAAGTTGCCCAGGCGGGTCTCGAACCCGCGTGCTCAAGCAATCCACTCACCTCTGCCTCCCAAAGCACTGGGATACAGGCGGAGCCACCAAGCCTGGCCTAATTTTTGGATTTATTGTAGAGATGAGATCTTACCAAGTTGCCCAGCCTCATCTCGAACCTGTGTACTCAGGCAATCCTCTCACCTCCAGCTTCCCAAAGTGCTGAGATTATAGGTCTGAGCCACCTTACCTGGCCTAATTTTTCATTTATTGTAGATGTGAGACCTTGCCAAATGGCTGAGACTGGTCTTCAATGCATGGGCTCAGGCAGTCCACTCACCTCAGCATTCCAAAGTGCTGGGATTATAAGTGTGAGCCATTGTGCCCAACCTGCTTCATGGTTGTCTAGAGCTGAGATGGTGGGGTGGAGAGACCCAGGCTATCTATCTTGGAGAGTGCCTTTAAGTTGGTGGATGACTAGAGACTAGATCAGTTTCTCCACTGAGCTTATCTGGCTCTCACTGGTTTGGATGCCATGGACCCTGGTCCCTGGAGTCCTCATGTTTTCTGTATGGCACCCCTGTTCTAACATCAAAGACACCCATGCAGGAAACTGATCCCAGATCTAAGGGTGTGTGTAGCCTGGGACATGGTTGCCATTGGGACACCTCAGAGTTCTCCTGTGATGTCTCCCTAGGATTTGAACTGGCTTTGGGCTCCCTCCCTCATGCCCTTACCCCAGGGCTACTCTACCTCACCCCACCTTCAGCCCTGCCAAAGAACTCAGGTGGGAGAGGCCTTCGTATTAGCCAAGCTTCTTTGCTACCCTAACATGAAACTTGTCTCCACTGCGGGGTACATGCTTCCAGGCACTGGGCCCTCAGCCCTCTGGGGTTGTCACTCCACATAGTGGAAGGATTGAATATTGCCACACAACTGAACTCTGAGTTCTGGATCTGGGCTATGGTCCCAACTGGTTCTCTCCCAAATTCTGCCTGGGTCTGGGACAATAATTTTCTCCACTCCCTTGTTCAGGGCATATTGCCCTGCCACTCTTGGGAGGAAGGTGCTTAGGATGGAAGAATTTCCTGTTGCTTCCTGGGGCTGTTGGTATCGGCTCACATGTAGGGCTGTGATCTCTTGGTTTCCTTCAGGTACCTTCAAAAGCAGGTGCAGAAGGGTATGGCACAGGGGCTGGGGGGAGTGTAGCCATCATCCATTGCCTTGTCTCTGAGGCATGTTCAGTAATTTCAAGGTCAGTACCTGCCCTGGGCCCCATGTAGGCCTGTTTTTAGAAGCATCTTAGAGTAGAGGATGAGGAGAAACACCCACAGAAATGAGTTAGTGGGACCTGTGTTCTCCCCTTTTTATTATGCCAGAGGGTGACTTGGGAGTTGACTTGGTGCTGGACTCAACCTCAGGGACAGATCACACTGTATCCTTCTCAGCTGAGCCCTGAAGACCAGAAGGTGCCTCAGCACCATGTGATGCTCCAGGGACTTGGTCCAGGATAGCCTGTCCTGAAAGAACTGCTGCAGACCAAACAGGGACAGCTTCAGGAGGTAATGTAGGCACATTGGTGAAAAGCAGGTGGAAAGGGTGCCCTGGGAATGGTCAGTTCCTGCACCCTGCTTCCACCCTGGGCACCTCCTACTGATCAGTGCTGGGTCTTTCTGGCCACTAATGCAGCCCAGCTGTGCCCAGGAGGCCATGATAAGGGAAAGACCTAGGCAGGGAAATGCTCATCACACTATTGCTTCTTCTCTGTATCATGTCAAGGGCTGTCTCTGAATCTGGGAGGGTTTAAGGTGTCCCACCCAGTCCACGAGGGCATACACTGATTCAGGTTCATACAGTGTTCATTACTTAGCTTACTTAGAAATTTCAAGGATTTTTTTATCTGAAATTTAAGCACAATGGAGATGTCATTCATAGTGAGTTTATTTAGTTACATATTTCTTTTTCTTTTTTTCTTTGAGTTGGGGTCTCACACCATCACCCAGGATGAAGTGCAGTGGCATGCTCACAGCCACCCCAGCATAGACCCACTGGGCTAGGGTGTTCCTTCCACCTCAGACGTCCAAGTTGTTGGAATAGCAGGCATGCACTACCACGTCTGGTTAATATTTGATTCATTGTAGGAACCAGGTCTTGCAAAGTTGCTGGGATTGGTTTGAGTCCATGAGCTCAGGCGATCCACTTGCCTCAGCCTCCTGAAGTGCTGATATTACAGCCTGAGACACCAACTAGTTACCTTTCAAGGAATATTTCCCATATGTTTGTTCTCAACTGGAAAATACTATGGGAGAGAGTTTGGTGGTATCATTCCTTTAACTTTCTACAATTTACATGATTGATTTTGTTGATTTTACTGGTCCAATTTGTTCAGGTGATAAATAGGAAGATTTTATAAGTCAAGGGGTTGCTTTGACTTTTGTCTGCTTTCTTCTGACTATCAAACAGCAAAACACTTTTTGGTATGTAATAAATGTTTCATAATTACCTATAAATATTTCTCTTAGAGTGAGGTGGTGGTTTTTTGTAAGAGACTGAAGATATCCAGAGTGATGAAATGGCATTGATTCTACATGTGGATTCTATAAGCAGCCCACTGTCATACTTTGCATGTTATAAATTGTATTTTTACAATTATGTTAACAATATAGCTCAGAAAGATAAAGCCAAATACTGCGTGTTTTCAGATATAATTGAGGGCTAAATACTAGGTACACGCAGACATCAAGATGAAAATGGCAAACACTGGGGACTGATGAAGGGGGTAGGAGGGAGTCAAGCGTAGAAAAACTGCCTATTGGATACCATCATCCCTGTTTGGGTGATGGGTTTACCAGAAGCTTAAATCTCACCATCACATGATATACCCATGTAACAAACCTGCATGGGTACCCACTAAATTCAAAGAGGAAAAAAAACATGAAGAAGAAAATATATCTTTACTGTTCATTAAATAATAATGGGTCATCCTAAATTCTTTATTTTTGTCATCTTCACCATGAGAAGTTGAGGTTGTGGTGGAATAGGGGAGCCTGGTCTTGCTGTTTTGGGTGACAGAGGTGGAAGAGTTGAGGGGAGACAGAAGAGGTTGAACACTTGATGCAGCTTTATAGAAACATCTTAATTTCTGTCTGAGGCCAGGCACGGCGGCTCATGCCTATAATCCCAGCACTTTAGGAGGCTGAGGTGAGAGATTGCCTGAGCCTACAGGTTCGAGACCAGGCTGGGCAAGGTGGTGAGACCTCATCTCTACAATAAATAAAAATTAGCTGGGTATGGTGGTGCATGCCTGTAGTTTCAGCTACTTGGATGGCTGAGGTGGAAGGATCACCTGAGCCCAGCAAGTTGAGACTGCAGTGGCCAGGAGTTGCCACTTCCCTCTAGCCTGGGTGACAGAGTTAGAATGCAACTCAAAAAAAAAAAAAATTCTGTCTGAAGTTTGTTTTTTTTTTGAGTTGGAGTCTCGCTCTGTCACCCAGACTGGAGTGCAGTGGCCACTCCCGGCCACCGCAGCCTCACCTGCTGGGCTTCGGTGATCCTTCTGCCTCAGCCTTCCAAGTAGCTGGAACTACAGGCATGCACTACCATGCCCGGCTCATTTCTGGTTTATTGTAGAGATGAGGTCTCGCTGCCCAGGCGGGTCTTGAACCCGCGAGCTTAGGCAATCCACTTACCTCAGTCTCCCAAAGGCATGGGATTATAGGCTGAGCCACTGAGCCCGGCTTGTCTGAAGTTTTTACACTTTAATTTTTCTAAAAAAATTACCTTATGACACCCATTCTACTTCTACTATATGCTTTAGTTTTAGTGCCCCATAGTAGAAAGGTCCATGTTATAAAAGATTTGAAATGCAGTTTGTAATCAGACTCCTTCTGACAGCTTGTGTAATGCTGAATTATTTTCTGGCACTGTTGCTTCTGTGTCTTTTTTCTTTTTGTCAGTTTCACGGTCACCCAGGTTGGAGTGCAGTGGTATGTTCACAGCCGCTGCAGTCTAGATGATGACCCACAAGGTGTGCCATCTCATGCTTCTAATCCCCACTTCCTGAGGACAGGCATGTCAGCCTCTAAATGCTGCAAAAAGACTCCTGCTTTTAGGCTGGGTGTGATGGCTCATGCCTATAATCCAGCACTTTGGGAAGCCGAGATGAGAGGTTAGCCTGAGTCTGCAAATTTAAGGCGAACCTGGGTAATTTGGTGAGAACTCATCTACAATAAATCAAATAATTTGCTGGGTATGGTAGTGTGCCTACAATTCCAGCTACTTGGAAGGTTGAGGCAGAAGGATCGCTTGAGCCCTGCAGGTTGAGACTGCAGTGGCTATGAGCGTGCCACTTCACTCCAGCTTGGGCGACAGAGTGAGGCTCTGAATAATAATTTTTTTAAAACAAGAAACCAAAATTATGCACTTTTCAGGAACTTGGATGAATTTAGAGTCTATAATATAACTGGTTGAGGCCGGTGCAGTGGCTTATACCTCTTATCCCAGGAATTTAGGAAGTGAAAATGATAGGTTGCCTGAGCCTCGGGGTTTGAGACCTGCCTGGGCAACTTGACAACACATTATCTCTATAATAAATTTAAAAAATATTAGTCCTTAAGTTTCTCGGCTTCCCTGCATGCCCTGGAGGACCCATGGGCATGGAACTCTTAAGATTCTCGAGTTCCCTGCGTTAGGCATGCCAACCAGCTTCTCCCCCTCAGGTTCCCAAGAACTCTCAATCTTTTCTTGCTTCAAGTAGCCGCATTTGATGCATCGACTGTCATTCTAAACCAGAAGGGTGGAGTTTGAAGCCTTATCCAATCAGTGGACACAGTCTTGAAAATTACTCAATCAGATAGAACCCGGAATTGAGGGGTAGGCTTCCAGTTTCTGATGGGTCGTCTCTCCTGTCCTGCATTCAGAGCTGTGTCGTCCTGTTCTCCGGGAGGCCCACGCATCTTCATTGCGGCCTGCAGGTTCAGGGACAACAGTAGAGAGGAGACCGGGATGCCTGGAAGCCGGGAATGCATATGGGGGTGGGTGTCCCAAGAGGGGAAGTGGGGATGACCCGACTGTGATGGGACAACCCTTCCCGTCAGTTCCAAGCCTGGACTCGCTCTGCCATCACCTTGGCCTGGTTCCCTCTGCACAGGTTAGGGCTGTACCAGGACGCTGGGGTCCTGTCTCTGTGGTGACCTCGAACTCTGAGGCATCTCCACACAACCCCTTACTCCGGATGTGCGGGACCTGGGAGGGGGTTCTTGTGGAGGATCATACACCTAGGAGGGACTGTGTTCCTGTTACCCATCCCTCTGTCTTCCTCAAGGTTAAACGAAGGCTTCGTCATATTGTCAAGGAGTACCTTTGGGCCAACATCGGATCTGAATCCCAAAGCCCCAGTCAGGGATCGTGGTGTGGGATCCCTGGAGGGACTGGGGGAAAGAATTTGAAAAGAGGTAGGGAGAAGTTGGCCACAGGCACGTGTTAGTGGGTGACAGCCCGCCAGTCGCCTAATCTGGGATATCCTAGATATGACCCAGGACAAGTCATCAGGGTCATTGGCAGTTTGTGTCACCAGATCCGAACCATGTTCTGCTCGGGGGTACAGTCAATAAGTCAAGAGATGAAGTGGGAACAAGGGTTGTGAATTTTTTTAGGAGGGACATTACAATAGAGACTGGTGTCCTAAAAACCCCTCTTAGGTTGTATAGCTTGGAGTTTTCATCCTGGCTAGGGGAACAAAAGGGGCTGAGACCAAGACATGGCTTAGAAGTGTAGACATCTGGGCATGGGGAGAGTCCTGTAATTTGTAAAGTCTCTTCGTCCTTGGTTCATGGTCTCCTTGTTTTTTTCTTTTTCTTTATTGCTTATTTATTTATTTATTTTTGTTTTTTGTTGTTGTTGTTGTTTTGAGTTGGAGTCTCACTCTGTTGCCCAGACTGGAGTGCAGTGGCTGCTCCCGGCATCCACAGCCTCGACCTGCTGGGCTCAGGCGATCGTTCCACCTCAGTCTTCCAAGTAGCTGGAACTACAGGTGTGTGCTACCATAATATTTTATTTTTTTTATTTTTTGTAGTTGTCTCACTCTGTCCCCCAGGCTGGAGTGAAGTGGCACACTTTTGGCCACTGTACACTCAACATACTGGGTTCCGGTGATCCTTCAGTCTCAGACTTCCAAGTAGTTGGAACCACAGGCATTCACCACCATGCCCAGCTAATTTTTTGATTCACTGTAGAGAGGAATTCTGGCCAAGTAGCCCAGGCCAGCCTCAAACTCCTGGGCTCAGGCAATTCTCTCACCTCCACCTCTCAAAGTGCTGGGATGATGAGCTGAGCCACCACGCCAATTTTTTTTTAAAAAACAAAACAGATTTAATAGACTTACTTCCCCTTTCCCAGAGTTTATCTTTACACCAGAATGCTTGTTCCTATTTTTCATCATTTCAAAATTATTTTAGCTACATGCAAACACAAAGAGAGGTTACAGATAACCCTCTATCTAAAATGGAGTTATTAATGATAGTCTTTTTGATATCCTTGTGTTCTTTGCCTTGACCCTGAAAGAATGTTTATAAAGAAAGAAGAGGAAGGAAAGGCATGCAAAAGTTTCATACGAGAAAGTCCTGGCATGAGCAAGTATCTCTCCAAAAAGAAAGACTGGGTTTTTTGCTCTCAGTTAAAAGACTAGTTGTATTTTCCTAACAATTGATATGCTGAAGAGGGTGGGCTACAGTTAACTGCCACTCTAGAAATTGACACCCCTCAGGACAGGAATGGTGATCGTCTCTTCCTGACCACATTGTCTTTTTTACCTGCCAGACTTTTCCAATTCACAATTTCTTAAGTTAAAATGCAGTTTTATCATTTCTATGAATTTGGATAGTTTAGGCGTGTCTTTTACAGGAAACTTGAATGATTCTTAATGATTATTATGCTAAATCTCAAATTGAAAGGTTGGACTGTCTTATTTGATTTGCCAGAAGGTGGGAAAGGTTGCCAGCTTTACCTGCAGTCAAGTGTAATTTAAAGAATGTCTGAATGCATCCTAAAAACTGCCTGTGGGAAATTTATCTATCGATGTCTTACCTGTGCTAGCTCCCCTGCCTTATTTTGAGATTTCACTGTGAAAGGACAGATTGAGAGTCGGAAGCCATTTTTTATCTTCTATTTTTTTTTTGAGTTGGAGTCTCACTCTGTCACCCAGACTGGAGTGCAGTGGCACACTCCAGGCTACCACAGCTGACCTGCTGGGCTCCAGCGATCCCTCCACCTCAGCCTTCCAAGTAGCCAGAACTACAGGCACATGCTACCACATCTGGCTGTTTGATTTATTGTAGAGACGAGGTCTCTCCAAGTTGCCCAGGTGGATCTCAAACCCACAGGCTCAGGCAATCCACTCACCTCGGGCTCTCAAAGCACTGGGATTATAGACTGAGTCACCAAACCCAGCCATCTTGTTCTTAAACCCTGACACAATGATGAGAAAGTTGAAGCTATATTTTTGGAGAAATGCACACATTAGGTAAAATTAACTTTGCCAACTTTGTCTTTTCAGAAACAGACTTCCAGGTGAGAGACCCAAGAGATTAAAAAAACTATATTGCTGTAAAAGAACCGTTCATTGCATTTTATATATTGCTACCTCACATTCACTATATTTTATAAATTCTTAGTATTTTAAATCCTACCTCAGATCTCATAGAACTAGGCACATGTCAGGTGCCGGTAGTAACTGATTGCATAGTTATACAATGTTTTAAGCAGTGTTTGTACTTAGAACTTTGTTAAGCTTTTGTTTGTCCCAATTGTCATGCTGGCTTCTTCTGCTTCTCTAACGGGCTGTAAAAGTTAAGCAATATGCCCCTTCCGGGCATTCCTTAGACTCTGTGGTGCCAGCCCACTTCTGGTGGGCTCTGCGTTATCTCAAACCTGCCTGTGTGCCTGAGCTGATTTATACACAGTCACTGTAACTGTGTAAACCTACCTTATCTGACATTCCACTCTGCCCATTTAGCCGTTTCCCGTCAATCACAGGCAACTAAGCTAGAGCCCGCGCAAACCAGAAAATAAACCTACCAATCCCAAGTGCCCCTGTACCCATCAGGAGGAATTACCCAATCATGTAAAAACAAGTTTAAAGTTCTTTCCCCTCCCTCTGTAATTGTGCATAAAAACTGCTTGCTATACTGGATTGGGGCTCTCGTCCCTGAAGACACTGCATTGGCTTCAAACGTGAGCCCAGACTCGAGCCTGAATAAAGACCCACGTGTGTTTGCATCAGAGCTGGCTCCTTGGTGGTCTCTCGGATTTTGAATTTTGGGTTTAACACAGGTATCAGAGGTATCTCATAGTGGCAATCAAGCTTGCCTAGAGTAAAGGGAATTTACAAGGCCTAAGACATT
Source organism: Cephalopachus bancanus (assembly GCA_027257055.1). NCBI lineage: Eukaryota > Metazoa > Chordata > Mammalia > Primates > Tarsiidae > Cephalopachus > Cephalopachus bancanus. The sequence continues at coordinate 108,761 of JAPVLO010001561.1, read as the reverse complement.
ATGCATTGGGCAAGTGTAAGGTAAACAAAACCAAACCAGGAGAAATAGCAACAATGGAGCCAAGAAAAATTTATTAGCGCAATCCCAGGCGAGGTTCACCAGTCCATATAGCTGTGGGCCAGAGAAGTTGTGCCCAGCAAGATGGGCAATGGGTTTATAAAGGGCACACTGAGAAAGCTGTGAGGGGGTTGGGAGAGCGATCACTGGTTGAGACAGCTGTCACGTCTGCTGGCGATTGGCTGAACAGGGTCGCTAGAGTCGCTGTATCAGGTACTGGCTGGCTTTGCGACTGGAGTCTTAGTTCTGGTTATTCATTTTTGCTGGCTCACCTCTGCCCATTATTTTCCTGGTCTGGGTTGGAGCCATCTTGTTTAGGCCCGCCTCACCTCCAGTACCTCTGGCCTTACATTCCAGCCTTTTGGTCATAGGGGCGCCGGCTCATTCTAGCTACTTCCTGCTGGGGAGGGGTGGCGTGGGGGGGTCTTAAGGCTGGTATGGGGCTGGAGGTTGTTCAGACGGAAGGGGCGAGTATGAATGTAACAGTAGTTGGTTGACTGTAATTCGAGAGAGCTCTGCTAGGTGCTGTTGGAGAAACCTAAAAACACACGAGGCCATTGACAAGACGATAAATACAACAATCAGTGGAGTCAGAACAGGGAGAAGCCATGTTAGGAGGTGGGGTTGCCACCACCCTGAGAATGGGCCTCCGGTCAGGTCTTCTCTCCATTTTTGGAGGTTTTCTTGTAATTGTTTAATTCTGTCCTTGACTATTGCTGATTTATTGGCATAGAAGTAGCTCTCCTCCCTAAGAAATAGACATATCCCTTCTTCTTTAGCTGTTAGCAGGTCCAGTCCCCGTCGATTCTGGAGGACCATGTCAGCCAGGGAATCCAGTTGTGTTTGTAGGTCTAGGACCGTATCCGCCACCTGTTCTATGTCCTCGATCAGTTGGGAGGAGAGCTGTTTGTAAAAGTGAAGTGAGGATCCCAGCCCTGCTGCCCCCATTCCCATGACCATGGTAATACCCAGCCCCATCAGCAGAGGTATGAGCTCAACTGCCTGCCTTACCCGTGATGTTGAGGAACCGACCAAGGGAACAGGCAGGCTTTAGTTACCAGATGCTATTACAAGGAGGATGACAAGAATGCAGGACCCCGACCAGTCAGGGGGCAAGACCAGGTAGAGGGTAGTGCCACACAGAAAGGCAGTCCCGTTAAGTGGGGGGCAGAGGGTGTTATTTGATTGGACCATGAGTGATCATGATCAGAGGCGGAGGGGGGCCCATCCAACCCCCAGGGTGCTGTTTCGTGTTATGCACTGGGCCACGGGCAAGTCATGTGGGAGAGGGATGTCAGAATGTGGTAGTGAAGGTGGACATTGGGTTGGAGGCACAGGGGGAGTCCAATTTCCTGTGACCGGAACAGGGGAGACCCAGGACTGGCCAAACCTGAGGCATAGCCAGCAGTCCTTTGCTAAGCCGGGGTTAGTAAGGTTAAGCAGGGTATGGGTTTTGTTAAGGACAGAAAGGAGTCCCGGGTTCATCTGATAAGGGCCTTGGGGTTTTGGGAGGTGGGGCACACCAACACCGGTCCATTGAAATGTTGAATGACTTCTTCCATGACCCGCTTGGTGTTCTGCTGTTCTGCATAATCCTGTGCCCCTCCCCATCTGATTTACCCTACAGGAGGTCTGAGGTTCCAGCAGATCATTTGTCCCTGGTGCCTGGGACAGGAATACCCAGTGCGTTGTCCCACACTCCATCCTGTCCAGGCCTGTTGTTTGGTTGGTCTGAAGCAGACTGAGGCTTGCTCATAGCAAGGTGCCTGGGCAAAAGAATGGAAGGTTGAACACTCAGGGGGCAAGGGGGTATCCTTCCTTGGGGATTTGGTGGGGGGTCTTGCTCCCAGCAGCAGACTGTGCCACTGCGGCCTGGGCAGCCCACTTGGAAATTACTTAACATTACTGCAGCCCAGTACTTTTGTTCTCCTAGTTGGCACGAAAATTTTTGATGATAGCACGTACTGGGAACCAGCTGGTAGAGTTGGGGTTTTCCTGCAGAGATGCATCGGTTGCAAGTCCAATCAGCCATTCCCCACGTCATCGTAAAGTTATTGGTTAGGCTTACTAACATCAATACGGTTAAACCATAACCGGAGGGGTCCCACCTCATTAGATTTCCACCCTTCATTGTTGGGGGGCCCACTTGAGTCGAGAAATGTGGTGCCACAATGGGTGTCCTAACAGTTTAGCCATGGTAGGAGTTGTAAGGACTACTGTGTAAGGTCCCACCCAGCAAGGTTGAAGGGACCGGGGTTGGAGCTCTCGAAGAACCTCGTCACCAGGCTGTAGAATGACGGCTGTCCATGGGTCAGACGTGGAGTTGGCCTGGGGCAGGGTTTGGTCAGCGTGCTCTCGTAGGGGTGTCTGAGGAGTGAGAGGTAGGTCAGGTAGGAGGCTAGTGGTGGAGGAGTTGTAGGAAGCCCGGTGTTAATGAGAAAAGATGTACCATACATCAATTCAAATGGGTTAAGGCCGACTGGCCCCCATGGAGCTGCAAGCTCCCTAGTGAGGGCAATAGGGAGCAGAGCAGGCCAGGAAAGATTTACCTCCAGGGAAAGTTTGGTTAGTCCTTCAGGAGGCCGTTTGCCCATTCCACATTACCCGAGGACTGAGGGCGGGAGGGGATGTGAAGTTTCCGGACGATGTTGAGGGCTTCGGCCACCAGCTGAGTGATTTTGGAAATGAATGCCGGGCCGTTGTCCGACTGGATGGACGTCGGGAGGCCGAAGTGGGGGATGATGTGTTCCCCAAGGTCTCAGCCACCACCGAGGCTGTCTCCCGGCTCGTGGGAAAGGCCTCGATCCAACCTGAAATGGTATCTACCATTACCAGCAGGTATCGGTACATTCTGTGTCTTGGCATATGAGTGAAGTCCACCTGCCAGTCCTGTCCAGGGAGACACTCTCACAGCTGGTGGGCCACCGTCCGGCGCCGGAGGGCTTCTTGAGAGGAAACATATGCACAGGTTTGACAGGCCATGTGAACCTGGTTGATGGTTTCAGAGACCCTGAGGCAAAAAAATCGGGGAAAGAAACCTGTGCATGGCTTCGGGACCAATGGTAAAGACTGGTAGATTGTGGCCACAATTTCCTTTGCCTGTGTCTGGGGAAGGATTATCCTGTCTCTGAGGTACATCCACCCCTGTTGCCCAGCCACGGAGCCCTGGCTGAGGAGTCGCTGTTGTTCGTCCCCCGAGTACCTGGGAGTTAGGGAGGGAGAAAGAAACAGGACAGGGGTGGCGTCCTGGGTTGAGGTAAGTTGGCGGGCCTTGGCATCAGCCAGGGCTTTTCCTTGGATGACAGGGTCTGTGCCCGTCTGATGGCCTCGACAGTGGACGATGGCTACCTCCTTGGGTTCTTGTAGGACCTGGAGTAAATTTTGAGGGGCCTTACCATTGACCACCGGAGTTCCCCGGGTGGTTAAGAACCCCTTTTCTTTCCAGATCACCACATGACTATGAGCGATAAGGAAAGCATACTTAGAATCGGATAGATAGTGGCCCTGCGGTCCTTTGCCAGCTGTAATGCTCGGGTGAGTGCCACCAGCTCTGCCTTTTGGGAAGAAGTCCCTTGTGGTAGTGAGGCAGCTTCCACCATGGTGGGAGGAGAGACCACTGCATAGGCTGCCCTGCGGCCTCCATCCAATCCCCTAGTTGAGCTTCTATGTATGAAGAATGTGAGATCAGGGTTAGACAGAGGTTGGTCAGAGAGTCCCGTGCGAGGGGGCTGAGGGCCTCTACCAATAGGAGCTAGTGGAGGGAAGGAGAGTAGCTGGATTTAGAAGCGGCGATGAACGAAGAGACACTTGGGGGTGTTCTATGAATAAAAGGTGGAACTCCTGGACCCTAGAAGGACTTAATAAGGATAATGACTTATGACCCAAGAGGTCCTGGAGTCTGTGGGGGGAGTAGACCACAACCGGCTGTTGAAGGGTAAGCTTTAGAGCCTCCTTTGTTAAACAAGCCACCGCTGCCAGCTCCCAGAAGCAAGGCTGCCATCCCTGGATGGTGGGGTCCAACTGTTTGGACAGGAAGGCAACTGGTCGGTGAGAGGGTCCCACTGGTTGGGCCAGAACCCCGGTCGCCGTCCCAGTTCTTTCCTCGGTGTACAGGAGGAAAGGCTTGCCGAAGTCAGGAAGCATAAGCGGGGGGAGGCTAAGAGTGTGTCTCGCAAGGTCTCAAAGGTGCAGGCTACAGTTGAGGGAGAAGTGAGGGGGCCAGTAGGAGTTTCCTTAGCTGCAGCATATAGCGGTTTAGCAAGTATAGCGAAATTGGGGACCCAATGTCTAAAGAAGCCCACCGGCCCAAGGAATGACAAGATTTCAGCACCTGAGGTGGGGGTAGGAGTTCCCTGATGGAGGTGGTGCAGTCCACCATGAGGGCCTTGGAGGTGGGGCTCAGGACCACCCCTAGGTAGCTGACTTGTGGGTTAGAGAGTTGAGCCTTGGAAGGGGAGACCCTGTATTGCCGCTGTGCTAGAAAGTTAAGGAGGGAGGTCGTATCCCGGAGAGAGACCTCCCTGGAGGGGCTGCACAGGAGGACGTCATCTACATACTGGAGGAGAGTGCTACACCCAGAGTCATAAGAAGACAGGTCCTTGGCCAACACCTGGCTGAAAAGGTGGGGACTATCATGGAATCCCTGAGGCAGGACCATCCAGGTTAATTGTTGAGTCCTGTGGATGTCTGGATCTTCCCAAGTAAAGGCGAAGACTGGCTGGGAGTTTTGATATAAGGGGATGGTGAAGAAGGCATCTTTAAAGTCCAGGACTGTGAAATGAGTGGTAGTGGGGGGTATCTGAGATAGGAGAGTATATGGGTTAGGGACCACTGGATGCAGTGGTACACGGCAGAGTTGATTATCCGCAGATCTTGCACCAGCCGATAAGCACATGACAGCTTTTTTACCGGGAGGATGGGAGTATTACAAGGGGAGTTGGTAGGAACCAGAAGACCCTGGATGAGCAGCCAGTTCATAATGGGCTGGAGGCCCTTGCAATGGGCATGTGAGATAGGAAATTGAGGCCTGGAAGGGAAGCAAGAGGGATCTTTATGGTGAATGAGGACTGGGGTGTGGTGATTGGCCACCACAGGAGTGGAAGTGTCCCAGACCACTGTATTAACTTTTTCGGGGAAATGGGGAAATCAGACAAAGGCTCCAGGGAGAAGACAGAACAGGCGAGGGCCAGGAGCGGATTTGGGGGAACTTGGTGTGAGGTGAGGCAGATAAATGCCCTGAGCTTATACAGAAGGTCTCGTCCCAGCAAAGGGGCTGGGCAGGATGGGATAAATAAGAATGAATGAGTGAAAGGACACCCTTCAAAAAGGCAGGACACTGGACCCATCTCCAGTGGCTTGAAGTGTACCCCTGAGATGCTCACAACCGAGACTTGAGAAGGATGTAAAGGCCTGTGGAAGGAGAGTAAAATAGAATAGGTAGCCCCCGTGTCTCACCAAAAGGGAGATGGAGTTACCCGCTACCCATAGTGTGGCCCCGGTCTCGGCAAGGGTGATTGGGGTGTTTGAGTCCAGGAGGCTTCAGTTGTCCAGGAGGCCCAGGAGCTCTGGCGAGGGGCCCATTGGGGGAGCCAGCCCCCAATGAAACTCTGTCACCGGGGGATGGTTCTCTCCCAGGGGGCACTCAAACTTCCAATGTCCCTTTTGTCTGCAGACCTGGCAAGGTCGAGTCGGTAGCCTGGGGCTGGGGCATTGCTTTGCCCGGTGGCCTTCCTGGCCACACCTGAAGCAGGGTCCCGGAGGTGTTTGGGTCTCAGACTGTTTCCTGGGATGGGGGCTCTGAGGCCCCTGTTGTGCCGGCCATAGGGCAGCTACTAGGGCTTGGGTTTGAAGGGCTACCTTCTGTTTTAGCATCTGGGCTCGTACTGCCTCGGCTTCCTGCTCTCAGGCATTATAAACTTTAAAGGCCATATTCACCAGGTCTCGGAGTGGAGTCTGGGGGCACTCCTCCGCCTTTTTAAGTTTGCGCCGGATGTCCAGAGTGGACTGGGTGATAAAGTGGGTAACTAAGACTGTGGACCCCGGCAGTGAGGAAGGGTCCAAATGAGTGTGAAGGGTAAGAGCCTCTGTTAAACGATTAAGGAAAGAGGCTGGGTTTTCGTTAGGCTCCTATGTGATCTCCCTCAGTTTGTCATAGTGAATGACTTTTTGAGCCGCCTTTTCCATCCCTGCAATAAGGCAGTGGACCATCTGATCCCTCCTAGTCTTACCTATGGCACCATCCTGATTGTTCCATTGTGGGTCCTCGTCAGGCACCGCCGCGGCCCCGACTGGCAGAGAATGGTTGGAGTTATGTACCTGATCAGCGTAGTCCTGAGCTGCTGAGGTGACGCGATTGTGCTCCTCAGGAGTGAGGGTGGAGGTTAAAATCACGTGGACGTCATGCCACGTGAGCTCGTATACCTGAGTGAGGTATCCCAACTCCTTGGTGTAGGCTGTCGGGTTGGCAGTGTAGGAGCCTAGGCGCTTTTCAGTCTGGGACAGGTCCCCCAGGGAGAAGGGAACATGTGCCCAAACCAGTCCCTCAGCACCTGCCATCTCCTGGAGAGGGGCCAGTAACTGGTCTTGGGACCTGATAACCGGAGAGCTGGTCCATTTAGAGGGTGGTGTAGGATTGTAAGATGGCGGCGGGGTGAGAGTGTGGAAGGAGGGCAAGATGGCGGTGACGACGGAAGAGGAGGGTACAGCTTGTGGGTGGCTGGGGTAGAGCCGGAAACAGAGGAGTCAGGTGTGACGTCAACAGGACCGGAGGAGGGAGTCGGTGACTCCATGGCAGTAGGGACGGAAGTGGATGGGGGAGGGGAACAGACCGAACCTGGAATGACTGGAGCTGAGGAAAAAGGAATTAGAGGTGGCGGGCTGGGGGGAAGAGCCAGATATGGAGGGGATGGGAAGTAAGGCAGGAGCAGACACTGGAGGTGCCTGAGTGGAAGAGGTCTGGGTCCAGGAGGTCAGATAAGGAGGGGGTTGAGAAAGAGCAGACCTTTGAGAAGAGGCAGACAGGAGGGGTGGAGAAGGAGGCGTAGGAGCCGGAGGGGGAAGGCCAAGGTCCTCCGGAGGATCTGCAAAGGAAGATTCCGACGCAGGGAGAGGCTGATAGCCCCTATCAGGGGATTTGACCAGGAGGGCCTGGGCCGAGGAACATCTGACACAGAGGTCTGGGTGGGAGTGCAATGCCCTAAAGGTCTGGACATAGGGGACCTCAGACCATTTCCTAGTCCAGTGACAATAATTACTGAGACCAGTGAGGAGGCCAAAATCGAAAGTGCACTCGGGGGGCCAGCGAGACTGATTGTCCAGAGGATATTGGGGCCAGGTCCGGGAGGAAAGGAAGATCAACTTCCATTTACAGGTATCCTCAGACAACCCCAGAGTAGCCAGATTAGATATGAGACACCGCAAGGGGGTCTGAGCCTCAGTTTTAGAAGGCTGGCTTCCCATGGCCACAACCTGTGTCCCTGGGTCCATAAACAAGTGAGCCCAGCGTTCCAGACCCACTCAGATAGGGATGGAAAGGAAGATCAGCTTCCGTTTATAGGGTTGGTGATCCGGAGATAGGGATGTCTCCACTACACTGCAGTCAAAGACACCGTGCCAGAGGGGTGAGCCCAGATGCAGCTGTGATTTCGGACTGGGCACCCTGGAGGGTAGGAGGAGAAGTCAGGGAAAGCAAGGGACTCACCGTGTTGTCTGAGGTCCTGGGGCCAGGTCCTGTTCCCAAGAGAGGTCCCGGATTGGGAGAGGAGGGGGGAGCCCACTGGGGCCCCTCACCGTCCTCCCGGGTTTCAGCACCAAATGTAAGGTAAACGAAACCAGACCAGGCGAAACAGCAACAAAGGAGCCAAGAAAAATTTATTAGCGCAATCCCGGGCGAGGTTCACCAGTCCATATAGCTGTGGGCTGGAGAAGTCACACCCAGCAAGATGGGCGATGGGTTTATAAAGGGCACGTTGAGATAGCTGTGAGGGGGCTGGGGAGAGCGATCACTGATTGGGACAGCTGTCACTAGAGTCGCTGTAACAGGTACTGGCTGGCTTTGCAGCTGGAGTTTTAGTTCTGGTTATTCATTTTTGCTGGCTCACTTCTGCCCATTATTCTCCTGGTCCGGGTTGGAGCCATCTTGTTGAGGCCCACCCCGCCTCCGGTACCTACGGACTTACAGCAAGGACAGTAAAAGTCATGAAACTTGTAATTACAAAAGTTATAACCACTCAGAGGGAGAGCAGATGGGGATTTGATCTTCCAGGGCTTTGGGGGTCTATGGTGCCACACTCACCCAGAGTGTTGGCCCACTCCCTGTCTGTTGGGGTCTATGGTGCCACACTCACATAGAGTGTAGGCCCGCTCCCTGGCTGTGGGGGTCAAACTTTTCTTAAATAAATCTTATCTTCTCTCACTTCTTTGTGTGTTGCAATTCTTTGCATTTACTTGGATCTCTGTATTGTCAGTGTGCACCTCTGGCTTGCCAGCTCTGGAGGTGCTGCACCTCCCTGTGCCTCTCCTTCTCCATCCATCCACCCTCACCCTATCCAGACCCTAACATGCTGTTACATTTGCTGTTGATTTAGTCTAAGTTTTGTCTTCCTCCAAGATAGTAATTTATAGAAAATATATTTAAGTTGATTAGGTGAGTGGTTTCTGTACATTCTCAGACACATTGCTGATCTGGAGAGAAAAGGGAGAAATGGTTCCTGTCCTCTGTGAAAGGATAAACTTAGGTGAGGTGGGTCAGTGCTAGTGTCACAAGAATAATGCAAGATTGCAACATGGAAAAAAGTACAAACAAGTGAAGTTTATTATTCACCTTTCTGGAATGGGGGCCAACAGAGACAAGTGTGGTGTCCAAGGGCCAAGAAGTAGGTATATTTAAGGACTTTGGGGGTAAGAGAGTTAGGCCTGGAGGAATGTCCAGGGCTGCTGGTCTTTGATGTAGATTGTAGGCACCAGTTTTAGATTTTGAAAGTTGCTAGACATTAGCATCTCATGCCCTCAGGTGGTGGACTAGATGGGAGGAGTCAAGGGGAAGGGCTTTTCCTGCCAGAGACTTGTCAGAGGGTTGCAATCCACAAGCTCCTTGACCAAAAAGTTGTCTTCTTATAATTTCTATGGTTTCAGTCAGTCAAGGGGTGACCTTTGATCCCCCTTGAAAGTAACCTGAACGTTATTTAGGGATTATGCTAACCATGAGTGGAATTGATGGGTTGTTGGACTGTCATGGTTTTGTTTCTGATGGAGATTTGCTGAGGGGGATGTGATAGGGTGTCTCTTGGCCTGCAGTCAAATGTAATCTTCAAATGTCTGAACACCTCCTAAAGCCTGTGGGAAATTTAATCTGTCTAACCTGTGCTTGATTCAAAGCATGTCAGTCTAAGGAAAAATGGTTATGCTGAGGCAAAATGTGAAGTAAGTTTATTCTAAGTTTCTTGAGGTCTCTACTTTCATTCTGGATTAAGTTCCACTTGTGAAAGGAGGAACACTATCTCAATGGACAAGGAAAGCCCGCCCCAGTGAGATGGTGTAGGAACCCCCAGGAAACATCTCAGGCACACGGGAGAGCAAGATCAGTGTCTTTGAGAGGGATCACCAGGCACTTTAGTTAGCAGGATAGGATAAGAACATACCAAATCAAAGAATGGCCTGACTTGACTCTTGATTCAGGCATGTCTGTGTGTTAGTCACTGCCTCTCCTACCACGGTGTATAGGCTTTAAAAAAATGCATCCATGTCGGGCTCAGTGGCTCAGCCTGTAATCCCACGCCTTTGAGAGGCTGAGGTGGGTAGATTGCCTGAGCCTGCGGGTTCAAGACCCTCCTGGGCAGGCGAGTCCTCATCTCTACAATAAATCAAAAAATTAGCGGGGCGTGGTAGCGCGCACCTGTAATTCCAGCTACTCGGAAGGCTGAGGCGAAAGGATCACCGAGCCCAGCAGGTCGAGGATGCGGTGGCCGGGAGCGGCCACTGCACTCCCATCTGGGCAACAGAGTGAGACTCCAACTCAAAAAAAAAAAGAATCCACTTATTTCAACTTCAGTTTTTCATTAACCATAAAATGTATTTTATCAATAGGGGTTGAAATGTTTTAAAAGGCTTGTTTCAGTGGCTCAGCCTGTAATCCCAGAACATTGAGAGACTGAGACAAGTAGATTGCCTGAGACTGTGGGTTTGAGACCAGTCTGGACAACTTGGTGAGACCTCGTCTCTACAATTAAAAATTTAAAAATTAGCCAGACATCGTAGCACATGCCTGTAGTTCCAGCTACTTAGAAGACTGGGGCAGAAGGATCACCTGATCCCAGCAGGTTGATGCTGAGGTGGCCATGAGTGTGCCACTGCACTCGTCTGGGTGACAGAGTGAGACTTCAACTCAAAAAATATATATAAAAAATAAAAAAAATTTCTGTCAAGATATAGGTACGTTTCTGGAAAAAAAAAAATATCTAAGGCCAGGTGCAGTGATTCATGCCTATGATCCCAGCACTTTAGGAAGCCGAGGTGAGAGGATTTCCTGAGCTCACAGGCTTGAGACTAACCTGGGAAAATTGTCAAAACCTCATTTCTACATTAAATCATAAAGAATTAGCCAGGCATGGTGGCACATGCCTGTAATTCCAGCTACTTGGAAGGCTGAGGCGGAAGAATCACCTGTGCCCAGTAGGTTGATACTTTGGCTGGCATAAGCATGCCACTGCATTCCAACCTCGGCAATAGAGTGAAACTCCAAATCAAATAAATAAATAAATATATAGTCTGATACTCCATTTGTTTAAAAAAATCTTGTCAACATTTTACATTTTGCAGAATGGGTGCAGTAAGATTCTGAGGATTCTTCTATTTTAGTGTATTTCCTTTTTTTTTTTTTTTTTTTTTTTAGTTGGAGTCTCACTCAGTCGCCCAGACTGGAGTGCAGTAGCTGCTCCCGGCCACCGCAGCCTCGACAAGCTGGGCTCCGGCGATCCTTCCGTCTCAGCTTAGTGTACTTTCAAACAGAATCCCAGGGCATTGCTTTGCAAATAATACCTCAGAAAAAAAACAGGGGGCATTTTTCTCTCGTTATAGCTGTGGAACATCAGTACATTTTCACAAGAAGTGTGGTCGATTGGTGAATTACATAGATTCATGAAAACATCAGTGACTCTTTGTAGAGTGGAGAATTTTTGACAGTGAATACTCTTCTGTATCCTGTTATCTGGATATCAGTTTATGGCTAAACTTTATGAGGAAAACATGGTGACTATAGCTCAAATTGTCACTTGGTCACACCAGAGCTTAGCAAAGCAATGACCACCATAGTTCAACGTACACATGGTTTGGCCATAGTTTTAAAAGAAAACAATGGTAAATGGCTGCTTCAGGTCAATATTTTATTTATTTCTTTAAAGTATTTTATTTATTTACTTATATATTTATAGAGTTGGAGTCTTGCTTTATCACCCAGGGTGGAGTGCAGTTTCACTCTCATGGGCACCACAGTCTCAACCTGCTGGGCTCTGGCGATCCTTCTGCCTCAGTCTTCCAAGTAAGGTCAACATTTTTTTTTTTTGAGTTGGAGTCTCACTCTGTCACCCAGACTAGAGTGCAGTGGCTGCTCCCGGCCATCGTAGCCATGACCTACTGGGCTCTGGCAATCCTGCCTCAGTATTCCAAGTAGCTGGAACTACAGGCACACACTACCATGCCCGGCTAATTTTTGAATTATTGTAGAGATGAGGTCTCACCCAGTTGCCCAGGTGGGTCTTGAACCCGCGGGCTCAGGCAATTCACTCAACTCGGTCTCTCAAAACGTGGGATTACAGGCTGAGTCACTGAGTCCGGCTACATTTTATGCTTTTTAAAAGCTTTCCCTTTTGATGGGGCAGGTCAATTGAAGTGATAGAGGGCAGGCTGCCATGGTGATAGAATCTTTCAGGAAGGTCATGAAGAATTGATTAGGTTTATTTGTTTATTATGACTGGAGGGAAATACTCAGAATAGAAAAGCTAATTAAAACAAAACAAGCTTGTGTGGGGTTATAAGACAATTAGCAATAGCTACCTCTTAGATACTGGTTCTGTCCTTGCCTCATGATTAGAGGGTTATCTAGGTAATTTTGATAAGAAAACATGACAGAACTAGGCAGTGTCAAAATGGCTGCTCTTTGGCTATATTGATTCAATCTTATGTCCTTTCAAATGTTAATCAGGAAGTAGACATATGGGCCAGAGATACCAAGCAGTGGTTAGTTCTTATCCTACAAAAATTCCAGGTAGTTCTCTTAGGGGAGCCTCCCCTGCAGGTGTGCCTGTCTGTTTACAGCCGTCATGGAAGGAGCCCATGATAGTGAGAAAAGCTTGCAGAGCTGAAGAAATTGGTAGGTCCACAGGGAGTTATGGCCAGGGTTGGGATAGAAATGGAGGGGGTGATTTTTTTTTAAAGAAGGTCTAATTGTTATTTTCTTGTGACTGTTTCTAGATAATGTCAAATAAAATAAATTTGAGTTTGGGTTAAAATAACTTTATGATTAAGTATTGCAATAATGTGAAAGCACCAGGTATAGAACTTGCAAGCCTCTCAATGTTTAGGCAGAAGAAGTCTTTCTTCCATGGGGATAAACTAAACAATATCAGAAAGTGGGTGGGAGTTGGAAGACAGGATAGAGGGTGACACCAGCAGATCCTAGTTCCATGAATGTTATACCCCAAGGTCAGCTTGTTTTTAGGAGGCACATAAAGAGAGATGCGTGTTGGTTCAAGCTGTGTGTTGGTCAGAGTTGAGGGGTTAGGGAAAATAAAATGTCTGTTTCACAAGTGTCTTCTTATCACCACTGGAGACAAAAATATTCATACAATTTTTTTTCAGTCGAGTGTCACTCTGACACCCAGGCTGGAATGCAGTGGCATGCTTATGGCCACCACAGCATCTACCTGCTGGCCTCAGGTGATTCTTCCACCTCAGCCTTCCAAGTAGCTGGAACTACAGGCACATGCCACCATGACTGGCTAATTATTTGATTTATTATAGAGATGAGGTCTCACCAAGGTGTCCAGACTGGTGTTGAACCTGTGGGCTCAGGCAATCCTTTCACCTCAGCCTCCTCAAATACCAGGATTATCGGCATGAGCCACCACACCCAGCTAGTCATACAATTTTTTTGAGACAGAAAATGAGAAATTGCAGCGTGTGTGTCTGTCTTTGAGATAGGGAAAATGAGCAACATCATCAAAGTCATAATGGGAGGGAGGCTTCTTTGCAGCAAGTTGGTCTTACCAAACACAAAGTGTTATAAGTGAGTCACAATAAAATAGATTGTCTGCAGAGCAAAAGGTCAAATTGTGAGTCCTTTATAAGCCAATGGTCGAGAAGGGGCTTCTACTGCCAAAATATCTCAACCCCAAGAAAAATTTTCAGGGTGCTTTTTATAGGCAAGCTGAGGAATTACAGAGATTGAACATCTAGTTTTGGATTAGGCAAGGGTAGGCAGGGGTACAGCTCAGATAAGGGGGAACACTGGGAGGGTACAGGGCTGTGGGGGTTGATTACATGCAAACTCTGAAAATGTTGCATCTGCCACACAGGGGTTTAAACAAAGAAAATGAAGTTCTATAACAAAATGGAGTTTTAACAATTTTGATACTAAAATTATTCATATTAAATCTCAAACATTTTGAACACTGCAAACACATCAAACATTTCATTCTTCTCTTTTAGTTGTTCATAAGTCAAAGCATTGACTTGTTTGTTCATATAAGGCCATATGATTTTAACATAGATGGCCAGGTTCAAAAGGCTGGCACCTGTATTAAATTAAGAAATTAATTTAGGTTCCAGTTACCCTAATATTTACCTGAGGGGGGGGCTTGAGGTGATGGTGAACCAGTGCCAGGCAGCTTTTCAGGTTTTTAGGCCTTTATAAGTGGCCACCATTTGTGAGCCAAGAGTTCCCTCCTCTCTATAAGAGAGGGCACCTGTTCTTTAATGGCTTTCAGCAGGTTAAGTCCTTTTAGGGTAACTATGTTTTCAGTGCCCCCACAGACAGTACCCATAAGCAGTGGACACCATTCCCATTAGGTTTGTTTTTACCTGTGCTCTATTGGGTGATTGGGGTTTTGGTTGTTAATTGTGACTGCCAATTGGGGTGCCTCTTTGGCCATCTTGTTCTGCTGCCCCCTATAATAGCACTACTTTGTTTTTTTTTAAAAAAACTTATTTAGCACTTTAAATATTGAACTTTAGACATTTTGATGCATTAAACATTGTATATATGGCACTGCAAACATATTAAATACTGCAAACATTTTATTTTCCCCTTTCAGTTGTTCATGAGTCAAAGCATTGTCAAGTTTGTCACGGGAAAGGGCTTGCAGTGGGATCTTAAGTTTAAAAGTTTGACAGTTGATATTTGCCTTTTTACAAAATGAGCAACACAATTTAATATGCAGGGTCCCACAAGTAAAGCAAGGAAAAGAAGTATAATGGATCTGGCCAGGTTGGTAATAAGAGTTGTTAGCTATGGGTTCCAATTACATAGAGACTGGAACTAGGATTTATTATTTTCTAAATTTCTTTTTCATTTTTATAAGCTATCTTGGAGTTTTGGGAGAGTGATTTTAATGACTCCGGATTTGCTAGCATAGAAGCAACAATTTTGTCTGAGAGCTGCACAGAGTCCCCCTTAGGACAGGAACAGTAAGTCTAGACCTCTACGATTCTGGAGGACCACTTCTGCCAGAGATTTTACCTGGCTGTGGAGTTGGTCTATAGCAGATTGAATATTTTCTAGGTCATTATTGATGTATTGTATAAAATTAGGTTAATCTATTTCTTTATGAACCAAAGCAGCAGTTCCAATTGCAGCTGTTCCAGCTATGCTTATTCCAACTATGGCAGGTATTAGCAAAGAAATAGCACATTTTTAATGAGAAATTCAAAAACCAGGTGGGTTAAGTAAGAGATCTCCATCAGGGCTGCTGTAAGTATATACTTGAGGCAGCACATAAACAGAAATATGTAAAGTAAGCTGGTTGACTGACACTTTTGTTATAGCACATTTTGCAAGGCTTGTGAAACTAGGAAACCAGGTGTTGATGGGTCTGTATAGGCCATGGACTTGGCTGTGGTCTGGGTGAGAAATAGTTTACAAATATAACAGAATGAAGATGCAGCTAAATTGAAACCTGGAGTCATAAGACAGGAAACTTTGCCAGTTATATTTCCCAGTGTAACTTGCATTATTTCTGGAGAGCATTAGTTTTGTCAGCGTCTCCAATAATTGGGGTCTCAGCCCAATTCTTATATAATGAGGGGATCTTGAGTTTAAGGAAAGTCAGCAGTCTGAGGCCAACTGGGGCATAGTGGTGTTAAACAAACGGTGCATACTAGTTAACATAGGAAAAAGACCAGAGGGTTAGTGGCCCAAGTGCAGAAGTGGTCAAGATAAACTCGAGGGTTGTTGGGGTGAGCCTGGGGTAGTGACTTGATTGGCAGTAGGCAGATGCTGGGGTGGAATCTGTGGCAGCGATGGTGGTGAAATTTTATGGTAATTATACAAAGAGTTTTTTTGTCTCTGCCATCGGCCCTATGGGTTTGGCTGGATGGCTATTAAAGTGTCTTTGCCATAGGATGGTGAATAAAGCACCATGATTTTTGCTTGCTACATAAGGCTGTATCACCCAGGAGTCACCTTCAGTCCAAGAATTCTGGAGGAGATCAGTGATTGTTTTATATGTGTAGGGGATTGGGCAGAGTCTGGACTAGCACCCTCCAAACAGTGATTAGGGATGTATCATTAGGTCCCCCCTTAAGGTGGCAATAGTTGTACAATTTAAGTCTGGGCAAAAGAGTTTATTAGCATTATTACATTTTGACCTTTTTGGATTGTCAGGACATAGGTAAAAATTTACTTTTTGCAAAGTATAGTTTATGGTACCATTATTACTGACAACATGAGGGACATTATGTCTGACATACTTTCTTTTTATATTTAAGTCAGTCAGATTTAATTTAAACTGAGCTAAATTGGGAGGTCCAGTCCAGTGCTGGGTAGCTAGAACTTTTGTAGACATAACAGAAATTAGGGAAAAAGTATAACTGGTGGCTAAGGATTTTTTTGTTAAGAATAAAACAGCTTAAACTTATTGTAAACAAATAGAGGAGTGATACTTTCTATGCATAGGAGATAGGATAACATTAACAAGAATTTTTTTTTTTTTTTTTTGCCACATTTCCAGTTAGCTGGACCTATAGCAGTTAGACCTATGCCCAAAGCTAAGACAAGTGGGATGACTAAGGTGAGGGTTAAAGGATGGTAACAGTACATTTAGGAAATTATTTACCAATAAAACAGTTTTATTTTGGGCAGTTAGAGTCTTACATTTCAACTGTGCATAGGTTGTTCAGTCCGTGGGGCAGTTGAAGTAGAACAGCAAGCTCAGTGGGGCTCTGAAGTGGCCAGTCCGGTAGACACTGTGCACAGCAGGCATCCGAAGGTGACTTCAAGAGGATTTTCAGGATTCCTTGCTGCTGTCCTGTTGGCTAAGCTGGTCCATAAAGCAACATCGTTCCTTTTGTCTCTTTTGACTTTTTTTTTTTTTTTTTGAGCTGACGTCTCACTCTGTTGCCCAGACTGGAGTGCAGTGGCCGCTCCTGGCCACTGCAGCCTCGCCTGCTGGGCTCCGGCGATTCTTCCGCCTCAGCCTTCTGAGTAGCTGGAATTCCAGGCATGCGCTACCATGCCTGGCTGATTTTTTTATTTATTGTAGAGATGAGGTCTCGCTGCCCAGGAGGGTCCCGAACCCACGGGCTCAGGCAACCCACTCACCTCAGCCTCCCAATGGTGCGAGATTACAGGCTGAGCCACCGAGCCCGGCTTCTTTTGACTTTTGAGTGATGAATTCAGGCCCGTATTGCATCAACCTTGAGTACCATTGGAATAGTAATGATGGCAATGAAAGGTCCCTTCCAGGCAAGGGTTAGCCATTTTTTTATGGAGTTTTTTGACAAAAACCAGGTCCCCGGGCTAGAACAGATGACAAAGTGTGGAAGACGGAGTTGGTAAGACAGCACGAACATCAGAGTGGACAAGCACCTGGACCTGTTGAAGGTACTGAAGATACTTTAACAGGGATTGATTAGTAATTTCTTCAAGGATAGGATCCTGTAACTGGGGAAACAGAGGAGGGAGTCTTCCAGACATGATTTCATGTGAAGTAAACCCATCCTTGTATGGGGTGCACTGGGCCTGGAGAAGAGTCAGAGGTAAGAGGTTTACCCATTTTTTATTGGTCTCTATTATTAATTGGGTTAAAGTTTGTTTTGGGTTTTTTTTTGAGTTGGAGTCTCACTCAGTCAGTCACCCAGACTGGAGTACAGTGGCACTCTCGTGGCCACCACAGCCTCAACATACTGGGCTCCGGCAATCCATATGCCTCAGCCTTCCAAGTAGCCATAACTACAGGAGTGCAATACCACACCTGACTAATTTTTATTTTTTTTTAATTTATTGTAGAGATATGGTCTCGTCAAGTTGCCTGGGCAGGTCTTGAACCAGTGGGCTCAGGCAATCCACTCACCTTGGTCTCCCAAAGCACTGGGATTGCAGGCTGAGCCACCAAGGCCAACCAGTTAAAGTTGTTTTCAAAGTTTGATTCATGCGTTCTACCTGTACAGAGTTCTGTGATCAGTAAGCATAGTATAATTTCCAGTTAATATTTAGCTCTTTACTAACCAGTTTAACTATGGATGAGGTACAGACAGGACCATTATCACAACCAATAGAGAGGGGCAGCCCAAACCTAGGAATAATTTTATTTAACAAAAACCTTGTAACACTTGGTGCAGTTTCATTCTTTGTGGCAAAATTTTCTACACATCCAGAAAAAAGTGTTCATATGAACTAACAAATAGTTGTACCCTGCGGGGGGAGAGTTACCTCAGTAAAATCTATCTCCCATTTTTCTCCCAGGCATAATCCTCAGACCCTAATGTTGTAACAAGGCCTTGGGCCTTGGTTTGCTTTAACTGGAACACAGGCAGGGCACATTTCAGCTGCCATGGCAGCCAGGCCTTTTAAGTTATTGATACAATAATGATTTAGCAATTCAGTTATTTTAGTACCTCCCAGGTGAATGATAGAATGTAGTTGCTTTATTAAGGTATGAGCTAGGGTTGTAGGTATAAGGACCTTAGCATTTTTAAGCCACCAGCTTGTGGGCTTCTTCTGGTGAGCTCCTGCCAGGTCTACTTGTTTTTCTTTTCCTTGCGTATAGGTGGGCTGTTGTGGGAGAGAAGGAACTGGAAAGGTTTTAGTTAGCAGGACAGTTAGGGGCTCAACTGACAGCTTTGCTGCCTCTCAATTTGCTTGGTCTGCCAGGCAATTTTCAATTGCTTCTGGAGTGTCCGATTTTTGGTGCCCCCTGCAAGGAATGATGACTACCTCTTTGGGAAGACATATAGCCTCTAGGAGGGCCAGGATTTCTCCTTTGTTTTTTATAGTTTTACCCTCTCCAGTGAGGAGTCCTTGTTCTTTGTAAATTAAAGTATGGATGTGGAGGGAAGCAAAGGCCTACCAGCTGTCGGTGAAGATGTTTTCCCATTTTTCTGTTCCCCACCGAAAAGCCTGGGTTAAGGCACTTTGTTCATGTTTTTGTGCAGATGTGCCATTTGGCAAGTTTTTTTTTTACCAGATTATATATATATATATACATACATATATATATATTATATATATATTTTTTTTTTTGTTTTAAGTTGAAGTCTCACTCTGTCACCCAGACTGGAGTGCAGTGGCCACTCCCAGCCACCACAGCCTCGACCTGCTGGGCTCCGGTGATCCTTCCACCTCAGCCTTTCAAGTAGCTGTAACTACAGGAGCACACTACCACACCTGGCTAATTTTTTTGATTTATTGTAGGGATGAAGTCTCGCCAAGTTGCCCAGGTGGGTCTTGAATCCACGGGCTCAGACAATTCACTCACTTCAGCCTTCCAAAGCGTGGGATACAGGCTGAGTCACTGAGTCCTGTCCAGATTATATTTTGAACTATGATTACTGCAGTGCCAGCCTTACGGACTCCATTTATTATCAGACTGCTGCCATCCAGAACAGATCCACATCAACCTGGTTTAAGGGAGTGTCCTGAAGGTCGAGACAGCTGACCTGAGAGATGTCCAATATATCTTCACAGTTATGAACTGGTGTTTCTGGATTGTTATCAGGCACTAAGGTTGCTGGGTTGAGGCTCTGAGTAGGAGAGAAAGTTAGTCTGGGCTGGTTAAGTCGGTGGCTCTGATATTGAGTGATATGAGCATTTGGCATCCAGCAAACAGAGGCTCCTCGGAGCAGAGTCTTGACAGCGTGGAAAGCTTTTAAGATCAAGATTTGACCAAAAGTTAGTTTTTCTGCTTCTTTGACTAGCATAGCTGTGGCAGCAATAGCCCATAGGCAAGAGGGCCAGCCAGAAGACTCTGGGTTCAGTCTTTTTGACAAGTAGGCCACCAATCTTCTCCAGGGTCCTAGAATGAGAATAAGATCCCTCTTGGCAATTTTCCATTGTTCATGAATGAACAGATGGAAGGACTAGGTAACATCTGGGAGAGCCAAGGCCAGGGCTTTTATGAGAGCTGATTTTAACAGCTGGAAAGCTTTTTCCTAGGTAGCAGTCTATAACATGGGTTGATTCCCTGCAGTGGCACTATACAGAGGCTTGGCAATTTCAGCAAAACCCAGATTCCACAATTGACAGTATTCTGCCACCCCCAAGAAATTCTCATACCTGTTGCTCTGAAGTTGGGGTGAGGATCCAAAGGATGGTCTCCAGGGCTCACTTACCCTCTTTTAGTTAGGACTTCAGCAAGCAGATTTGTGCCTTTTTAGCTGATACATGGTAGCCCAGGTCCTGGTGAAGATGCAATAAAACCTTGGTGCCCTTTACACAAGTGCCCAGGTCTGGTCTGTTGCTGTGAGCAAAAGATAATCTACATACTGCAGTAAAGTACATTCAGGATGAGCAACATGAAAACCTGGCAAGTCCCATTGTAAGCCTTCCCTGACCAGCATCAGGGAGTTTTTGAAACCTTGTGGCAGCCTGGTCCAAGTCAGCTGACTGGTGTCTCCTGAATCCGGATCTGTTCAAAGGCAGAGATGGGTTGACTGACAGAGGACACAGAAATAGAAAAGAAGGCATTCTTTAAATCCAACACAGTGTATATCTGATGTTGAAGAAGAAGCAGACTGAGCTAGGTGTACAGGTTGGGAATGGTAGGATAAATTGTTGTAACCTGCTTATTAACTTCTCTTAAAGTCCTGAGTGGGCCTGTAGTCAGATGTTTCTGACTTTTGGACTGGCAAGAACAGAGTATTTCAAACAAATTTAAAAGGTGTTATAGTGTTGGCAGGCAAGAGTTGTTTTTTGTTTTGCTTTGTTTTTGTTTTTTTGAGTTGGAATCTCACTCTGTCACCCAGACTGGAGTGCAGTGGCCACTCCTGGCCACCGCAGCCTCGACCTGCTGGCCTCCAGTGATCCTTCTGCCTCAGCCTTCCAAGAAGCCAGAATTACAGGCATGCACTACCACACCCAGCTGATTTTTTGATTTATTGTAGAGATGAGGTCTCGCCAAGTTGCCCAGGTGAGTCTCAAACCCGCGGGCTCAGGCAATCCACTCACCTCGGCCTCCCAAAGGCGCGAGAGTACAGGCTGAGCCACTGAGCCCAGCTAGGCAAGAATTTTTAACGTGGGGAGCAATTTCTCTCCAGGCCTGTAAACTTATAGGGTATTGATGAATGTGAACAGGGGTGGCTGATGCCAACAAATTCACCATGACTGGAGAGTGATGCTTTGCCAATTCTGGTGGGTTAGTTTCTTCCCAGACTGAAGGAAACTCCTGCTGTAACTGTACAAGTAGGCTTGATGAGACATTTTCAGTGGGGGAATTAGAAGTTAGAAGGTATTCTGCAGAAAGTGAGACAGTTAAAAGCATTTAGTAAGCAGTAGGAATAATTAAGTTTTTTCAGATGAAAACACAATAGTTGCTCTTAATTTTTGAAACAAATTCCTGCCCATGAGGGAATATATGCAGTCAGGGGCTATGAGGAATGAGTGAATGATGTGTTTCTGTCCTAAGTTAACAGCCCAATTGGAAGTGAACTTATAATTTGTAATTGCACCTTTTGTCTCTTGAATGACAACATGTTTGTTGGACATGAGTCCTAATGGAGATTTTAGGACTGAAAATTCTGCCCCAGTGTTCACTAAGAGTTGAGTTGGGTGGCCTCTGATAGCTGCAGTTACCTTGGGCTCTTGAGACCCTAAAGAAAAAGAGTCCTGACCCCTACAGTCAGAGCCATTTTCAGCCTCCCCAGCAGCAGGCAAAACCAGAACTGGCTTAGGGGTGTTTGCTTTTGGTTTTGGGGGACAATCTTGTATTCAGTGTCCAAATTCTTTGCAGTATGCACTTTGATTTTTAGCCAATGGGGAATGTCCAGTCCCCTTTTGTCCCTTCCTAATCTCCCGCTTCTTTTGGTGTGGTGGCCTGGAATCAGGTTGGGAGGCTTGGAAGGCAACTACAATATTTTTACCTGATGTCTGGCTGCTTTATCTGCCCCTTGTATTCCAGTTTCTGTTTTTCAGCATCTCAGTTATTAGAAACTTTCCAAGCTACTTCAAGTTGCTGGGAAATATTTATTCCTGCAAAGCCCTTAAGCTTTTGTAACTTTTTCTGGATGTCTGGATCTGCCTGTGTTACAAATGCCAAATTGATAGCTCAAGCATTCTTGGGGGCCAAGAGATTGAATGGGGTATAGTTACAAAAGGCCTCCTGTAGGCACTCAATAAATACCCCCAAAGATTTCTTGTGTCCCTGGAGAATTATGGTAGTTTTAGAAAGATTGATAGGTTTTTGGGGCCACTTCCCTCAACCCAACTAATGGAGTCTGGTGATAGCTATCTAATGCCAAGGATTCTGCCAAAGTATTAGGATCCCAATCCAGGTGAGAAGAGGGAAAAATCTTATTTAATATTTCTTGACATTCTTCCTGTGCACCTGCAGCTGAGGATAGAAAAGACTTTCTGGCCTCAGTTGTACTATGTTCTCACTTTTCAAAGGTAAATAGGGTTAAGAGGAGCTATTGGCAATTATCCCAGGTGGGACGATTAGCAGCATTACTGATTTCATCAGAGAAATTAAAGCCTGTGACTTATTAGAAAATGCTGGATTTTGTTATTTCCAATTGTATAAATCATAAGTAGAAAAGGGAGCATATACCAAGAAGAGTTGATTGTTCTGACCCACCCCTGTAGAAGAGGGACTTCCTGGAGGGGAAGGAGAGAGGCTGGGTGGGTCAGTCCAAGATCAAAGATGGCTAGCCAATGGCAGAGAAGGCAAAGGGGTGGTGATGGTAGGCAGAGGAAGCCTGAGGATTATATGGCAGAGGTTTAGAGTCAGAAGTAACCAGGTCCTCAAGAGGATCCTCAGTAGAAGGGGGTAAAACAGGATACAGCCCATCCAAGGTGGGGGTTGATGAAAATGGAAAAGGGGAATACTAGATGGTGCAGGGTTACAATTCAGAGGTTTAGAAACAAGGGCATGACTGGGAATTCCAAGGGAATATGACTTTAATCATAGGGGTGGATTTCAGACCAAATTTAACCATTGGTCAATATAGGGAAACTGGTCAGGATGCCCAGGAGTCCCTGTAATGATTTTCCAAACAGATTGAGTGACATCTATGTTCAGTGACCCTGTAGATGGCCATCCAACATTAAATGCAGGCCAGTCAATTTTGCAGAGGGTCTGGAGTCTTCCTTTTGAAAGGCAGACACCGTAGTCTTCAGCAAATTCAACAGAAAAGGTGAGTTTTTTTTGAATTGGAGTCTCACTCTTTCGCCCAGAGTGGAGTGCAGTGGCACACTCCCAGCCACCACAGACTGACTTGCTGCGCTGCAGTGGTCCTTCCACCTCAGCCTTCCAAGTAGCTGAAACTACAGGTGCACGCTTCCATGCCTGGCTAATTTTTTGATTTATTGTAGAGATGAGGTCTCCCCAAGTTGCTCAGGTGGGTCTCTAACCTGCAGCCTCAGGCAATCTTCACACCTCAGCCTCCGAAAGCATGGGATTACAGGCTGAGCCACCAAGCCTGGCTCAGAAATTTTTTTTATCATGCAGTCCAGGGGACTAGGGGCTTGAGAAATCGGTGACCCCATGTTGTTAAATGAAGAGAGCAAACTCAAGAAATTTAAGAAAAAAACAAGGAAAGGAAAAATAACTCAAAGAATTAACTTACGCCAAGTTAACAAAAAGAATTTAACGTATATGGCAGGCAATTTTTATATATTCTTAACAAAAAAAGACAGAAATTTTAACAGTATAGACAGATTGGGAGAAATGATATGTAGGAAACCAGCCACAGTAGGTTTATATTAGAGGATACTGTAGACACAGAGTAGAACTGGCAAGCAATTTTTAACTTTGGACAGCACTAGTGGTTCTCAGTCAAAATGTGCTACTTGTGGAGGGAGCTCCTGTTGAATGTGACACCACCAGTCATTTCCCTGCCTCTTACATATCTTGGTTTTTCCTCTGGGTGATGAGAGCACTCAATGGGGTCCTGAGGCACTGGATGACCATTCCTTATATGTGGCCCCTGGATGGGGCAGCCCTCAGGAACACTAAGAGACTCTTTAAGCTTCCAGGCAATCTGCTTCTCAGTCCTTTTCCAATCCTCCAATCACCATTTTCAGAATCCGGCATGGGTTTAGGTCAGTTGAGTGTCTGATCAAGCCTGGAGCCTTCTGTAGCCCACAGAGTCCTTTATGACTAGAGTGAAGAGGTCTCTATGAGACCCTGACACATCATGGGAGTTGATGCCCAACAGCTTCACAAGTCACTCAGTCACCTAAGGGAGTCTGTTTGCACAGGCCAAAGGGAAGAGTGTCTCTTATTTTCAACTTAGTCTGGAGTCTGGGTTCATATGAGTGAACTTCCCTATTTTCCTGGGGACTTTTCTTTTTTTTTGAGTTGGAGTCTCACTCTGTCACCCAGACTGAAGTGCTGTGGCCGCTCCTGGCCACTACAGCCTTGACCTGCTGGGCTTCGGCAATCCTTCCACCTCAGCCTTCCAAGTAGCCAGAAGTAGAGGTGTGCGCTACCATGCCCAGCTAAGTTTTTAATTTATTATAGAGATGAGGTCTCACCAAGTTACCCAGGTGGGTCTAAAACCCACGGGCTCAGGCAATCCCTCACCTCAGCCTCCCAAGTCACGGGATTACAGGCTGATCCACCAAGCCCAGCTTCCTGGGGATTTTACTGCCTATACAAATATTATGCAAGCATAAGGGAGACAGTAACACTTAGGAAAACATAAAATGGCAAAAGGGAACATTGCTAATTAATAAGAAAACTGATTAAGATTATAATATCAAAGTAGACTTTGGATCAAAAAGGCAATAAATGAGATAAGGAACAATTATCTAAGAGAAATAGAAACACACCAACATAAGAATTATAAAGCAGCTGGCTTTTTAGCAAATTCACATGCAAACAAGAGCACTGATGGGTCAGTTTAGCACTTCTCAGAGTGACCCTATATAGACCAGGTAAGAAAGCTTCCCTTACCCCATTGGCAACTATTAGTAATTACAAATAGCTGTTATCAGTTTGCATGGAAACAAAACTTTCAATGGCAAATGAAATTTAATTACAAACCAAACCCTGCCCAGATTCTAAAAGAAAGGAAAAAGATAGGAAGCTTAGCAAAAATCAGATACTGGATCAGAGCTCTGAAACCCAGTTGCAGGGTTCTTAAGTATGGAGATGAATACAGAGTTATGGCTCATTTCTACCAATGCCTTGGGTCTCAAAGGAGCCCAAGGGAGTCTCGTGAGGCTAGTTTCCCTTGTATAAATACAGGTGCTTACCAGATAAGCAATAGAGAGTAAAGAGTATTGCCTCCTACAAAAATATGGATGAACTCAGGTTCTTTCTGAGTCAAGAGGAACCAGCGATTGTTCCTGTCCCCTCCAAGCCTGATGACACATTATGGGGCCCTGGAACATTTCAGGGGTGCCTCCACTGTAACTTACCCAGGAAGTTGGGGAGAGTCAGAGCAAGGCTGCCTCTCAAACTTGGTGAATTACAATGGATAAATTTCACTAGGACTGTGAAATGTTATAACTGAGTTGTGAGAAAATAGATTGTTCACACAGCAAAAAGTCAAATTATGACTCCATTATAAGCTGGCAGTTGAGAGGGGACTTGTACCATGAAAATCTCTCAAACACGAGTGAAATGCTCAGGGTTTTTTAATAGGCAAACTGAGGAATTACAGAGATAGAGCATCTGGTTCGAGGTTAGGCAAGAGTAGGCAGGGGTACAAATCAGATAAGGTTGAGCATTGGGAGGGTACAGGGCTGTGGAGATTAATTACATGAAAACTCTAAAATTGTTGCATCAGTCACACAGGGCTTTAAGCAAACAAAATGGAGTTCTATACCAAATGAAGTTTTAACAATATTAAAGCTAAAATTATTAATATTAAACCTCATTTTGAAAACTGCAAACACATCAAACAGTTCAAAAGGACGAGCTGTCTTCAATCACAGCTATTGACCAGCATTCTCTCCCCACTCCGTCTTCCCTGCCACTGTGCCTTGCCTTATACATCTCTTTCAATAAACTGGTAAAGATAAAAAGATTCTTTTGAGTTCTGTGAGAATTCCATCAAATACTGGACTCAAGGAGGACTTATGGCAGCCCCTGATTTATAGGCAGTTGCTCAGAAGCATAGAATACCCTGGGTTTTGCACCTGACATCTGCAGTGGCAGCAGCGTTGTGGGACTGAGCCCTGAACTTGCTGAGCCATTGCTAAATCTATTGGTGACAGAATTGAATTGTTGGAGAACCCGTTGTTTGGTGTTCAGCAGACTCCACACAGCGGGTGTCAGAAAAAAAGATGTCACAGCTCAGAGTCTTAAACTACTCCAAGTGAGTGTTTGGTCCCTGGTGAGAATTGAAACCCTGGAGGATGAAACAATTCCATGCTGTGAGGAGGGGACAGTAGACTGTGTGGAGGGACCTTCCAGAATTAAATTTCTATCAGCTTAGTTTTCCCTCAGTCACCATCTAGTGTTGAGCCACACTGGGCTGCACCTCACAGTGAGACTGGTCCCCAACCTTGGGAACAAAATGAAGTTACTGATTCACTCCAGCCTCTGTAAACTTTAAAGGGTCACAGAGAATGTGGTCTTTCAGGATGGAGATCAGATGTGTTTTTCATTTGGATCAGAACTATTTGTGTTGTGATGAGTGTGCTGAGTGTGGGAGACCCTGGGTATTGGGTCTGCTTCATCTAACTGAGTGTTGCTGAATGTGGGTTCAGGGAAAGCAATGTCAGAATTCAGAGGGGATTGTAAAAGCCCATTCAAGGACCTCTTAAAACCTGGAAAATCACACTTTCTTTTTTCTTTTTTTCAGTCACCCAAGTTGGAGTGCAGTGGCTCAGTTGTGGCCACCACAGCCTTTACCTGCTGGCTCAAGTGATCCTTCTGCCTCAGTCTTCCAAGTAGGTTGAAGTACAGGCATGCACTACCATACCTGGGTAATTCCTTGAATTGTTTGGAGATTATGTCTTGCCAAGTTGCCCAGGTTGGTCTCAAATATCTAGGATGGGGCAATATTCTCTGTCCCTCAAAGTGCTGAGATGATAGACTTAAACCACTGAGTCCAGCTCAGAATCACAGCATTTTTAGAATGAGACCCAAAATACAAAAGGATTTATGTGCAAATTAAAACTTAATAGGTGGCAGGGCTTGGTGGCTCACGTCTATAATCCCAGCACTTTGGGAGGCCGAGATGACAGGATTTCCTGAGCCCA
This sequence comes from Cephalopachus bancanus, assembly GCA_027257055.1. NCBI lineage: Eukaryota > Metazoa > Chordata > Mammalia > Primates > Tarsiidae > Cephalopachus > Cephalopachus bancanus. Next base: position 81,847 of record JAPVLO010001561.1, on the reverse strand, counting down.
TACATTTCAGAACATCCTTGGCAATTTGATGAGATCTTGTCTCTTCAATAAATTAAAAAATTAGATGATGTGTGGTGGCTCACTCCTGTAGTTCCATCTACTTGGAAGACTGAGGTGGAAGGATCATATGAATCCAGCAGGTTGAGGCTGCAGTGGCCATGAGTGTCCACTGCACTCCAGCTTTGGTGACAGTGAGATACTAACTCAAAAAAAAATAAAGAAAGAAAGAAAGATAAAGACAACATGCATTGCTAAGTGGTTCTCATTCCATGCTTCTAATTAGGGTCATATGGCCAGTGTGAAGAAACACATTTTTCTTTGCTCTCCACAAAGACTCTGTCTATTGGTGTGGATGAAAGCATCCATGTTGTGTCAATTAATTGCCTCCATGTGATTCTAAGGTCAAGTCAGAGTCAAGCACAAGGGCTTTCTGATACCTTGGGAAAGTCGAGTTCTAAAGAGATGACCTGGCCTGCTTTGCTTTAGTTTGATCAGGCAGGTCAGAGGGTCATAGTCTCTTGATGTAGCAAAAATGACTGGTGTTTGTGGCAAGGGAGGGCACTTGAGGGCAGGAAAGGAGAAACTCACACTTTGTCCAGTTTTCCTCTTGGAATATCATGTTTTTAGAAATTGGAATCCTTTACTAATGTACTTGTGATGGTTCTGCCTTATAAGTTTATTTCTTTTCTTTCTTTTTTTTTGAGTTAGAGTCTCACTCTGTCACCCAGACTGGAGTGCAGTGGCATACTCCTGGCCACTGCAGCCTCGACCTGCTGGGCCCTGGCGATCCTTCCACCTCAGCCTTCCAAGTAGCTGGAACTACAGGCACACGCCACCCACCTGGCTAATTTTTTGATTTATTGCAGAGATGAGGTCTCACCAAGTTGCCCAGGTGGGTCTTGAACCCACGGGCTCAGGCAATCCACTCACCTCAGCCTCCCAAAGTGTGGGATTACAGGCTGAGCCACTGAGCCCGGCATAAGTTTATTTCAATTAGTTTCTGTTTTTCTTGTGATAACAAGGGGCTTTGAGAAACACTTCTTCCACGCACACCAGAGCCTTCTCTGTTTTCTCAGTTGCTATGCACAGTTTTCACTATGAATGTATATCCTTCAATATGATAAGTGTTTCCTTGTGGCTGTGGAACAGGGAAAGACATAGATTCCCACAATTCCCATTGGAGATGGGGTAGATCCTCAGATTCCAGTGAAGGATGAATGAAATCCCAACAACTTCACTCCTCCCTTATATACTTTTTTTTTTTTTCTGAGTTGGAGTCTCACTCTGTCGCCCAGACTGGAGTGCAGTGGCCACTCCTGGCCACCGCAGCCTCGACCTGCTGGGCCCGGTGATCCTTCCACCTCAGCCTTCCGAGTAGCCGGAATTACAGGCATGCGCCACCACACCCTGCTCATTTTTTTATTTACTGTAGAGATGAGGTCTCGCTGCCCAGGTGGGTCTTGAACCCGCGGGCTCAGGCAATTCACTCACCTCAGCCTCCAAAAGGCACGGGATTACAGGCTGAACCACTGAGCCAGGCCCTTATACACTTCTGACATGAGGCATAAATGAAACTTTTTAAATGACTTAAAAGAGGAATCCATAGAAATATGTCCAGATTTTTCCCAAATCCCCAAAGCAATGGATGAGCAGTCAGATCATACACTCAAAAGACATGAGAACTTTGGCTCTCTCTTTGAATGTACTGGAAGTGCACTGAAAAGGAAAGAGAAGATGTAGGATTGAAGATCATAAGGGTAAACAGAAGATGTCTCTGTGTCAGGAATAGAAATTCAGGCTTCTCAAAGTTATTCCCATTGGAGCTGAGCTTCCCAATCCTGGCTTCTTCTTGGATATTTTCACTACACATCTGTGTAATTGGCACATGTATTCTCATCTACTTGAGTGTATGGCTGTTGTCTTCTCTCCTTTTACGTTCCAGGACTCTTTTTTTTTCTGGAGAAAGGTGATCAGACATGGCTGGGAGACTGTCTACCACATGATCTCCTGTTTCCCAGAACAGCACAGTGAGCTCAGGAGAAAATTCCCAACTCTCAATATCTCTTTCTGGAGAGATCTAGAAGAATGGATCATGTTTTCAAAGTTTTGGCTTTTGGTGGAGATATCTCTTGACTGGTTTTTGTCACCCTGACATGATGTACTGAAGAAAATAATGGCATATTATGGATAACAGGTTTGTGTCTACTGAGTAAAAATTTAATGTTTTTATAGCACCAGAATATCTGCAATAGCACTTTGGGAGGCTGAGTAAGAGAATTGCCTACACCCATAGATTTGAGACCAGCTTCGGCAACTTAGTAAGAACTCATCTCTAGAATAAATCAAAAAATTATCTGGGTATTTTGGCACATGTCTGTAGTTCTGGCTACTTGAAAGGTTAAGGAAAAAGGATTACCTGAGCCCAGCAGGTCAAGGCTGCAGTAGCCATGAGCATACCACTGCCCTGCATTCGGGGTAACACACTCAAACTAAAAAAAAAAGACAATTTGAAATACCACACACAGTATAATGGGGAAGTAAAAGATTATGGTGTCTGAAACCGAAACAGAGAACAATCTCTTGAACTCATAAAACATAGAAATCTCGATTGAGCACATCGTGAGACCATATTTAGGAAGCACCTAGAATCTATAGTCCAGCTGATCAGTGATCAATATCAGTCTTCCCTTGTAAAAAGCCAGACTATTACACAATGGAATTGCAGCTGAGCTTCAAGTTTTCAAATACATATGAAAGAATATCCCAATTGAAGAAAAAAAAAAATTTCCAGAAATCTATACTAAAGAAATGAAGATGTATACATTACTTGACAAATTCAAAATAGTCATCTTAGGCATGCTCAATAAATAGAACACAAGCAGACTGAAAAAATAGAAAAAATACATATGAAGAAAATCTAAATATCAATATAGAGTAAAATTATAAAAAAGAATTCAACAAGACAAAGGAGCTGGGGAATAAAATAATTTTTTAAAAAATTACTTTTAGATTCACTTGAGAGGCATAATAGTCTTAATCAAGCAGAAAAAATATCAGAAAATATCAGAAAATTTAAAAAGGTATCATTCATAGATATTGAGACAGGAACACAAAATGAATACAAATACTGTAAAATGTATACAGACCATGGGGATTATTGATCAGCATCAAGAAGACCAATATCCTGATGACACAATGTAGTGATGTATTTGTTTCAAAATATTTTTGATCCCTCATTAGTTGAATTCAGAGAGGCAGAATTTACAGATATGGACTCAATGGTACCAGATCTGGAACAACTGTAGTTGAAAAATAGGGAAAAATAAAGACCAAGAGAAGCAATACTGAGAGTGTTTATCCTCACTAAAACAGTCCTACAAGAAATGCTGAAGGGAATTTTTCTCTTGAAAAATAAAACAGTGGTGAACAACATCATTAAACCACATGAAAATATAATGCTCTCTTAAACATAATTGTATATTCAAATAGAAAATGCTCTGCTAGCACAATGATGGTGTCTAAAATGCTCATAATATACTACAGAATTTTTAAAAACATAAAATTTAAACACATCTTTGTTAATAGACACACAACATAAAATATATATTTTGTGACATTAATGAATTGAGAGGAGGTATAAAGAAGTAGAGTGTTTGCATGCAATTAAAGTTAACCTGTTATGATATTAAGATGTACTGAGCCAATCACAGAAGCTGACTCCTGTTATCCTGTAATCCCAGCACCTTTTGAGGTGGAGGCCAGAGGATTGCCTTCTCAGACCACAGTGGAATAAAAATAAATAGCACCACCAAAGTTTTCCCCAAACCCACAAAGACATGGACACTAAACAGCATGATGCTAAGCAACTTCTAGGTCAACTTGGAAATCAAAACAGAGATTAAAAGACACCTGAAAACAAATGAAAATGAAGATCCTCTAAACAAAATCTCTGGGATGCCATGAAAGCAGTAGTAAGAGGAGAATTTATATCCTGCAAACAAACATGAAGAAAATGGAAAGATCACAAGTTAACAGCCTAACAAGTCACCTAAGGAAGCTGGAAAAGCAAGACCATCAAAACCCTAACCTCAGCAGAAGAATCCATGTCACCAAAATAAAAGCCCAAATCCGGGACAAAGAAGACAAAGAGGTAATACAAAAAAGTCAATGAAACAAAAGGCTGGTTCTTTGAAAGGGTAAACAAGATTGATGGTCCCCTAGCTAGACTGACCAAGAAAAAGAGAAAAAAGCCCAAATAAATACAATCAGAAACACAAAAGTTGACGTCACATCTGACCCTGAAGAAATACAAAAGATTATCAGAGACTACTATTGTTGGCAGCTGGCCACAGAGGTCCACTGAGCATTAGGGATCAGGGAGGACCGTGGACCCCGAGACCACTAGAATGCATTCGGGAGCTGTTGGCCCTATTCCCTCCACCCTTTCATACTTAGCCAAAAGGAACTCTGCTGACATAAGTTGAAGTCTCTGTGACTGTGACAGGTTATGACTCACTCTAGAAACTCATTTTTCCTGTTTTCCATGAACTGCGGTTTTGGCTTAGGTATTAGATATAATTTAAACTCAGGTCCCATTTGGGAGCCTTTAATACAGTACAAGTTTCTTTATAAGATTTAAAAGTATATTTGTAGAATTAGTATATACTTATGGAGAGCTGTTTTCAGCTTTAGATGGTATAGATGATTATCTAAAGTTACCAGAAATGCCCCAAAATGAACTTTGGGCTGGGCCACATTCCTGAGGGCTCAGTGCATACTTTGGACTGGGCTGCATTCTTTTAGACTGGTTTCAGCTACAGTTAGTGTAGGGTTTTTCTACTTACTATAGAAATTGAATTTATTTTATTCATAGAAAGTGTTGTAGAATAGTTCATGCTAACATCAGGGAATTATGTTAGTTCAAGCAAGATCAATCATGATATTTTAAGGTTTAATAAGAATATAGCTAACTTTAGAAATTTCATTGTCCCCATTTTCTACTATTGTGGTTTTGGCCTTAGTACAATTTACAGTTTATATTTGGGTTTTATTTTTAGAAGATTTATTGCTGCTTGATCAGCTTTATATATTAGGATTAGGAATTAGAAACTTTTATGGAAATTAAGATAGATATATCAGGTTTTAGAACACTCATTTTGTTAAGAGATTGTAATCAATTGTTCCTAGAAATAGCCCAGTGTGATCTTTTGATGGGGCCACATTCTTTAGGAACTGGGTTAGGCTATAATTAAGAGTTTCTATAGTGTAGGTAGAATTAGCATGAAATAGACAGGAATTAAGATTTAAGTTAGTCATTAGGTGTTGTGTATGCATAAGTTTTAAAAGTTATTGATTATTGGAAATATTATGATGTTAGAAATTGTTGTATTGCTTTTGAGGAATATTAACCAAGCATGAGGAACAGTGATATAATTTTGGGTATGCCCTTCCTCATGCTTGAGGAAATGCCCGGTGGGTGGGGGATGCCCCTCATCCTTCTGGCTGTGTGTTCATGTAATGTCTTGTGATTTAATTGGGATTGTTCTTCCTCATGCCTGAGGAAACACCTGGTGGGTGGGGATGCCCCTTATCCACCTGGCTTTGTGTTCACATGAAAGTCTTGTGATTTAACCTGTGAAAATTTGGGATAAAAGGATTACGGTTTGTCCCATTAAACAGCTTCTGTGCTAGACAGAGTCCAGTCTCTTTCCTTCTCACCCTGTCCCTTTCTTTCTCTTTATTTCTCCAGAATAATCACCAATGCTGCCACACCTCCCAGGGACTCCCTAAATCTCTCTGCAGGGGCTGGCCCCCACATACTATGTACACTTGCATGGAGACAAGCTTGAAAACCTAAAGGAAATGGAGGGCTTTCTGACATCACACAACTTCCCTAGGTTGAAACAAGAAGAAATCAAGACCCTAAATAGACCAATAACAGTCCAGGAAATTGCCTATGTCATAAGAAAACTATCTAATAAATAAATAAATAAAACCCTGGACCAAATGGCTTTCCAGCACAATTCTATAAAACATACAAGAAGGAACTGATATCAATCCTACTGAAAGTATTCCAGCCAATTGAGAAAGATGGAACTCTTCCCAATCACTTTATGAAGTTAACATCACATTGATACCCAAGCCAGGTAAAGACCCAACAAAGAAAGAGAAGTACAGACAAATATCCTTGATGAATGCTAAAATTCTCAACAAGATTCTAACAAACAGATTCAACAACCCATCTCAAACATCATCCACCACGAACAAGTAGGCATCATCCCTGGGATGCAAGTCTGGTTCAACACTCATAGGACCATAAATGTAATTAAATACATCAACAGATGTAAAAACAAAAACCACATGCTTATATCATTAGAGGCATAAAAACTTTCTATAAGATCCATCACCCCTTCCTGATAAAAACCCTCAAACATCTAGGCATAGGTGGAACATACCTCAAAATTATAAGAGCCATCTATGGGTTACCCTCAGCCATCATACTGCTAAACAGACAGAAATTGGAACCTTTTCCCCAGAATACTGGAACAAGACAAGGATGCTCACTCTCACATCTGCTGTTCAACATACTTTTGGAAGTCCTAGCTAGAGCAATCAGAAAAGAGAAGGCAATTAGGGGTAGCCAAACAGGAAAAGAGGAAGTCAAGTTATCTCTTTTTGCAGATGACATAATTCAATACCTTGAAAACTCAAGAGAATCTGTCAAAAACCTCCTTTCACTGATAAAGAACTTTGGCAATTCACAGGGTATAAAATAAATGTGCAAAAGACAATTGCATTTCTCTACACCAAAAATAAACAGAAACCCAAATAAAAAGCACAGTTCCACTCACAATAGTCACCACAAAAAATGAAATACCTTGGAATCTTCCTAATCAGAGATGTGAAAGATATTTGCAATGAAAACTACAAAACACTGCTCAAATAAATCAAAGATGACACAAACAAGTGGAAAAATATTCTGTGCTCATGGATTGAAAGAATCAGCATCGTTAAGATGTCCATTATTCCTAAGGCAATCTATAAATTTAATGCAATACCTATCAAAAATAAACAAACAGAAACCTAAATAAAAAGCAAAATTCCTGCCAGGCTTGGTGGCTCAGCCTGTAATCCCAGCACTTTGGGAGGCCAAGGTTTTTTATTTATTGTAGAGATGAGGTCTCACCTGGGTAACTTGGTGTCCGGGCATGGTAGTGCGCGCCTGTAGTTCACCTGGGTAACTTGGTATCCGGGCATGGTAGTGCACGCCTGTAGTTCTAGCTACTTGGAAGGCTGAGGCAGAAGGATCGCTGGAGCCCAGTAGGTCGAGGCTGCGGTGGTTGGGAGCAGCCACTGCACTCCAGTGTGGGTGACAGAGTGAGACTCCAACTCAAAAAAAAAAAATTAGCTGGGCATAGTAGCATGTGCCTGTACTTCCAGCTACTTGGAAGGCTGAGGTGGAAGGATTGCCGGAGCCCAGAAGGTCGAGGCTGTGGTGGCCAGAAGTGTGCCACTGCACTCCAGTCTGGTCAACGGAGCGAGACTCCAACTCAAAAAATAAAAATAAAGCACAATTGCATTAACAATAGTCACCAAAAAAATGAAATACCTTGGCATCTTCCTAGTCAGAGATGTGAAAGTTTTTTACAATAACTACAAAACACTGCTCATAGAAATCAAAGATGACACAAACAAGTAGAAAAATATTCTGTGCTCACGGATTGGAAGAATCAACATTGTTAAGATGTCCATTCTTCCTAAGGCAATCTATAGATTTAATGTGTTACCCATGAAATTACCAGCAACATTCTTCTCAGACCTAGAAAAAAACAATACAAGGAATTCATATGGAAACATAAAGGACCAAGAATAGTCAAAACAATTCTCAGTTTAAAAAAAAAAAAAAACATAAAAACAATACAAAACAAAAAAACACAAAGCAGTAGGTATCACACACCCAGACTTTAAACTATATTATAATGTGACAATAATCAAAACAGTGTGGTATTGGTACAAGAACAGGTATATAGCCCAATGGAATGTAATTGAGATTTGAGAGGCAAAACTTCAATTTCTTGACCAACTAATCTTCAACAAAGACTCCACCACTCACTACTGGGGAGAGGAGAACCTATTCAGTAAATGGTACTGGGAAAACTGGCTGACCACATGCAGAAGATTGAAATAGGACCCCTACCTATCCCCATACACAAAAATTAACTATAAGTGGATCACAGACCTAAATGTAAAACCTCAAACTGTAAGAACCTTAGAAAATGCAGGAGACACCCTTATGGAAGTTGGAACTGGCAACAAGTTTCTGATCAAAACCCAAAGTGCCCAGGCCATAAGAGCAAGGTCCCATTTGCCTATCTTATCAGTAAATGGTACTGGGAAAACTGGCTGACCACATGGGACCTCAATCAACTGACAAACTTCTGCAAAGCCAAAGAAACCATCAAGAGAGCAGGGAGACAGCCTATAGACTGGGAAAAAATATTTCCCAACTCCATTTCTGACAAAGACCTAACATCAAGGATCTACAAGGAACTCAAACATTCTGGAAAAAACAAACAAACAAACAAATACAGTCCTATTATACAGTGGGTAAAAGATATGAATAGACACTTCTCAAAAGAAGACATAAGAGTAGCCAAGAGATATATGAAAAAATGTTCAGCCTCGCTAGCCATCAAGGAGATGCAAATTAAAACACCACTGAGATACCATCTAACTCCAGTCAGAATGGCCATCATCTATAACACAAAAAATAACAGATGCTGGAGAGGATGTGCCAAAAAGGGAACACTACTACACTGTTGGTGGGAGTGCAAACTAGTTCATCCTCTGTGAAAATCAGTGTGGTGATTCCTAAACGTTGTAAAAATCGACCTTCCCTATGATCCCGCAATCCCCCTACTGTGAATATACCTGAAAGAACTCAGGTCACTCTATAAGAAAGATACTTGCACACATATGTTTATCGCAGCATTGTTCACAATAGCAAGAACATGGAACCAACTGTGCTGCCCATAAAAAGAGGACTGAGCCGGGCTCGGTGGCTCAGCCTGTAATCCAGCGCCTTTGGGAGGCTGAGGTGAGTGGATTGCCTGAGCCCGCGGGTTCGTGACCACCTGGGCAGCGAAACCTCATCTCTACAATAAATCAAAAAATCAGCTGGGTGTGGTAGCGCCTGTAATTCCGGCTCCTTGGAAGGCTGAGGCGGAAGGATCGCCTGAGCCCAGCAGGTCGAGACGCCGTGGCCAGAAGCGGCCACCGCACTCCAGTTTGGGCGACCGAATGAGACTCCAACTCAAAAAAAAAAAAGAGGACTGGATTTTTAAAATGTGGTATATATGCACAATGGAATACTATGCAGTCATAAAGAAGAAAAAAATCATGAGCTTTGCAGCAACCTAGATGGAATTAAAGTTTATAATACTGAGTAATCTCTCACAGAAACAAAGAGCTGAGTATCACATTTTCTGACTTATCCGTGAACCATGAACAGCTACCGTATTACTATAAGAAAAGGATTGAAAGTGGCAGAAAATTGCGGGGAGGGGGGTGAGGGAGTGGGGAGGTGGAATTGACATGAGTTGCTATCTGCCTGGGGAAGGGGGAACACCCTTCATCGATAAGGGTACCTGTATGGTGAGTATTTGTATACCTAGCCTCGAACTGTACCCCACAACTATAAAAAACAACAAAAAAGACCAGACTGGGTAACTTGGTGAGGTCTCATATGTACAATAAACCAAAAAGTAAGCTGAAATTGGTAGTGTGCACCTGTAGATCCAGCTACTTGGAAGGCTGAGTTGAAAGGATCTCCCGAGCACTGCAGATTGTGGCTACAGTGGCCATTAGCGTGCCACTGCACTCCAGTCTGGGAGACAGTGAGATTCAACTCAGGGGAAAAAAATACTGTGTGATCTCACTCATGTGTGGAATCAAAAAATATTGCACTTGTAGAAGAATATTCAGTGGTGGTCACCAGGGCCTGCAGGTGGGAAAAATGGGAGATGTTTTTCAATGGTTACAAAATTTCAATTATAACTGAGTTTGTTGTTGTTGTTTGTTGTTTTTAGTTGGAGTCTCACTCTGTCGCCCAGACTGGAGTACAGTGGCTGCTCCCGGCCACTGCAGCCTCAACCTGCTGGGCTCCAGCGATCCTTCCGCCTCAGCCTTCCAAGTAGCTGGAACTACAGGCACATCTACCACGCCCAGCTGATTTTTTTAATTTATTGTAGAGATGAGGTCTCACCAAGTTGCCCAGGTGGGTCTCGAACCTGCGGGATCAGGCAATACACTCACCTCAGCCTCCCAAATGCACAGGATCACAGGCTGAGCCACCCAGCCTGGCTTATAACTGAGTTTTAAGGAACTAATGTATAACATAGTGAGTTATAGTTAATAATATCTCGTATGCTTAGAAAATTTGCTAATATAGTATACACTATGTGTTCTCCTTAAAAAAACATGAAAATGGCAACTACATATGGTGATTGATATGTTCATTAGCATACTTGCAATAATTGTTTCACAATGTATGGGCATATGAAACTATTACATTATACACAACACAGGGTTATACATTTTTATTTATGTATAAAAAATCAGATGTTAATCTCACATACACAAACATGCATGTGCATATGTATATATGCATATATGTAAACTAGTCCTAAGCTTCATACTAAACAAAAGAAATTATAAAATAAACGTTATTAAGAAACAATATAACGTGGGAGTTTAATATGTTACCAATGCTCTATGTGATATAGTATACTTAAGAACTTGAATAAAGAGAAAGAAATAACCAATCTAAGTTCTTACTAAAAAATAAAAATTAAAGTATAATAACAGGATTTCTTCTATCAAGAAAGATATTTTTTGTTCTGGTAGAATTATGGAGTATGAACTTCAATAAAATCACATTGCAAACCTAGGATAGAAAATCATGAAGTAGAAAACATATAACATCCGTCTGGATTTTAAAAAATTTCTCAGTCAAATCTGTTTATTTCTGTGTCCATGTTTCAGTCATGCCATTCAATTTTTGTGGTTGAGTTTAAGGAATTATTTATATAATTTGAATTTTACCTCCTATTAAATGTGTAAATTACAAATATATCCTCTCATTCCTTAGTAGACATTTCTACTTCATTGAATTGTAGAAAAGTCGTATCATAAAGTCGTGTGTTTTTTTTAACCTTGAATAGTCAGTCTTGTACGTTTTGTTGCTACTTATGCTTTTAGTGTCATCTAATGAAGCATTGTCATGGCCAGTGACTTTTTTGTTTTGAGTTGGAGTCTCACTCTGTTGCCCAGGCTGGAGTGCAGTGGCACACTCACAGCCACTGCAACCTTGACCTGCTGGCCTCAGGTGATCCTTCCACCTCAGTCTTCCAAGTAGCTGGAACTACAGGCATGCACCACCACGTCTGGCTAATTTTTTGATTTATTGTAGAGATGAGGTCTCACCAAGTTGCCCAGGCTGGTCTCGAACCTGTAGGCTCAGGCAATCCTTTCACCTTGACCTTCCAAATTACTGGGATTATAGGCATGAGCCACTGCACCTGGCTGATGACCAGTGTCTTAATATCCATCCTATATTTGGTTCTAATAACTATAATTATAGTTTTTACATTTGCGCATTTTATCATCTGGAATAGTGTTTTGTATGTGATTCAACAGTCCATTTTTTTTTCTTTCGTGGACAGCCAATTTTCCAACACCATTTGTTGAATGAGCTTTGCTTCCCCATTGTGTGGCCATGCCATCCTTGTTAAAGATCATTTAATTGTATTCGTAAGGATTTATATTGAGGTTTTCTATTTTGTTCCATTAACTTTCTGAGTGCCAGTACCATACTGTTTTAATTATTGTAATTTAGTCATATGTTTTAAAATCAGGAAGTGTTATACTTGTACCTTATCCTTTTTTGCTAATGCTGTTTTGGATATTCATAGTCTCTTGAGATTCAGTATAAATTTAGGCTTTAAAAATATTTTTTTTATAGGAATTACATTAAGTTTATATATCACCGTGGGTAGAGTAGACATCTTTTATTTTTTTTTTTAAGTTGGAATCTCACTCCTTTGCCCAGACTGGAGTGCAGTGACAAGCTAACAGCCACCCCAGCAACGACCTTCTGGGCTCCTGCAATCCTTCCACCTCAGTCATCCAAGTAGCTGGAACTACAGATGCACCCTTCCACACCTGGCTAGTTTTTTAATTTTATTGTAGAGACGAGGACTCGCCAAGTTGTCCGGGCTAGTATCAAACCTCTGGGCTCAGGCAATCCTCTTGCCTCCACCTCCCAAAGTGCTGGGATTACAGACTTGAGTCACCGTGCCTGGCCCAGAGTTCACATCTTAACGATATTAATCTTCTGACTTTTTTGAGTTGCAGTCTCACCATGTCTTCCCAGACAACTCATCTGCTTCAGCCTACTGAATAGCTGGAATGACAGGTGCATGCCACCCCATCTGGAAAATTTATTTGTTATTTTTTATGGATTGAGGTCTTGCTATGTTGCCTAGGATGGTCTCAAACTTCTGGTTTCAAGTGAATCACCTAACTCAACCTCTCAAGGGGCTGGGATTATTGGCATGGGCCACTACACCCTGCCTAAATCTCCTGACTCTTGAACAAGAACATAAGAGCATGTTGCTTAACTTGCATGTATTTTTTTATTTCTTTGGTTTTCCTCAGCTTTGAAATTTTATTTTCATTTCCTTATGGTCAGAAATAAATATATTGTATAATATCAGTCATTTTCTTTTTCCTTTTTTTTGAATCAGAGTATCACTCTGCCACTTGGTCTGAAGTACAGTGACATGTTCACGGTCACCACAGCCTCGACCTGCTGGGTTTAGGTGATGCTTTCACCTCAGCCTTCCAAATAGCTGCAACTACAGGTGTGCAGCATCATGCATAGCTATTTTTTTTTAATTGTAGATATGAGGTAGGCTGGTCTCAAACCCGTGGACTCAGTCAATTCTCTTGCCTCTGCCTTCCAAAGTGCTGGCATTATAGGCATGAGCCACTGAGCCCAGCTAATTTTGGTCTTCTTTGATGTTCTGAAACTTGTTTCATGTCCACATATGTTTTGTATCTTGGAGAGTGTGCCATGTGCTGTTGAATATAGAGTGTGTTGATTGGAGTGTTCTATACAAGACTTTTCAATCTAAATTGTCTCTGGTGTTGTACAGGGCCTGTGTTTCATTATTGGTAGTTAATCAGGCATTTCTATTCATTATTAAAAGTATTGTATTCAATTATTTCAAAGTTACTGTGTTGTGTATTTTTTGCTTTATTTTGACCATGTTTGCTTCATATACTTGGGAACCTTGATACCAGATACATACACATTTGTACCTGCTGCAGATTCCTCATGAATTGATCATTTTTATTATTATATAATATCATTCTTTGCTTTATGTAAGAGTATTTTAGAGGGGAGGGTTTGAGTTGGAGTCTCACTCTGTCAACCAGGCTAGTGCAGCGGGAAGCTCACAGCCACTGCTGTCTGGACCTGCTGGGCTCAGGCCATCCTGCCTCAGACTTTCAAGTAACTGAAACTACAGGTGCACACCACCACACTAGGCTTTCTTTTAATTCATTGTAGAGATGAAATGTAGCCAAGTTTCCTAGGCTTAACTCAAACCCGTGGGCTCAGGCAATCCTCTTGCCTCAGCCTCCCAAAGTGCTGGGATTATATATGTGAGCCACTGCTCCTGGTCGTATTTTATTTATTTATTTGTTTTTAGAGTCTTACTCTGTCACCCAGACTGGAGTGCATTGGCATGCTCCGAGCAGGCCATATTTTTATTTTTGTGTCAAAATCTCCTATCACCCAGGCTGCAGTACAGTCGTATGCTAATGCTTACTGCAGCCTTGGTCTGCTCGGTTCAAGTGATCCTTCCTCCTGAGCCTTCCAATTAGCTGGAATTACAGGCACAGACCACCATACTCAGCTAATTTTTTGTGTGGAAAGGAGAGCCTTGTGTCTCTTTTCAGATGTACTGCTATTGGGTATGTGGCCTCAAAGACACTGTGCTCTATGTCTCCACAGTGACTGTCTAAGAAGTTTGGTCCTGATGCCACCACAGCTGCTATTTACAGAGCCAGGTGCTCCTTGTGGTTTGATGTTTTTTGCTTACATTTTGTGCCTCTGACCCTCCTCTGCTCACCCATTCTCTGGAGTAACTGGATTCCAGGTTTGTTCCAGTTTTCTGCGAGTCAGTTGCATAACAATATTTCAAAGAGTCTTTAGAAATTCCACCCTAAATATATGTCAATGCAAGATCCCCACGAAATTATTTTGTAGTCCAAAGTTTATCTCCAGTGGAGCTGTGAAGAATACTTGCAGATCCTCTCATTCTGATGCTGCTGGATTGTTTATAAAGCTGGGCATCTTAACTTTGGTCTCTTCTATGTTATTTCTATCATGTAATTTGATGTCTGATAGTACTTTGTCTATATTAAGGACATACTGTAATAGGCCCTTGTTTTTGAGTTGGTGTCTCACTCTATCACCCAGTTTGGTGATACTTCTGCCTTAGCCTTTTAAGTAGCTGCCACCAGAGGCACGTGCCACCACTTCCGGCTAATTTTTTATTTATTGTAGAGACGAGGTCTCACCAAGTTGCCCGGGTTGTTCTTGAACCCACGGGCTCAGGCAATCCACATCCCTTGGCCTCCAAAAGTGCTAGGATTACAGGCTTCAGGCATTGCGCCTGACCAATCACATGAACTTTTAAATATCTTGGTGTATTTAACTCTCCAAACAACGTGATGTAGTATGCCTGTGATCCCCATTTTACAGGTGAGAAAAGTGGCACTCAGACAGGTTAAGTACCTATATTAATGTCACACAAGTTTTTTTAATCCATTTTAAATGTTAACCTTGAAGGCTTTCTCTATTAGGTGTACACTTCTAACTGCATAATTAACAGTCATAGACCTAGCCCTGAATTGTATCCCACATCTTTAAAACAAAAATTAAACATTGGAACTCGGTGGCTCTGCCTGTAATCCCAGCAATTTGGGAAGCCAAGGCAAGTAGATTTCCAGAGCCTGAAGGTTTGAGACCAGGCCGGGCAACTTCACAAGACCTCATTTCTACAATAAATAAAAAATTAGCCAGGCGTGGTAGCACACCTGGAGTTCCAGCTATTTGGAAGACTGAGGTGGGAGGATTGCTGGAGTACAGCAGGTTGACACTGGGGTGACCATGACAGTGCCCCTGCACTCCAGTCTGGGCGACAGATTTAGACTCCAACTCAAAAAAATATTAAAAACTAAAAAAAAATTTACACTCTTCTCATATTGTATTTTGTGTCTCTCTATTTACATTCCTAAGAGTGCATGTCCCATTCAGGAAATATTTTCTACTTGATGATAGAGAAATTGGAAATCGTTGGGGGAAGAAACTAGTTGGCAATTGGCCTTCTCTGTCCTCTGTTCTCTGTCTTACCTTTGACTGAGGTTATGTTTTCTGAGCGAGCTCATGCAGTGGTAGATCCTGACCAGTCTTCACCTGAAATATCATGTACAGATAATGCTCTGTTTTTGCAGCTGTACTTTCTTTCTCCTAATTATTCCTCCTGGGCTTTCTCTTACAGGTTTGCATTGTACACTATCATACAATGGAAGTTTTTCCAATCTGGAGGCCAGCATGGCAGCCGAGGCATGTGCCTGAAATTGCGAATATTGGTAAAAATATAAAACTGTTGCCTTTCTACCAAAAGATAACAATACATTTTTTCTAATTATAAAAGAAATACATAGTGTAAAAAAAAAGCCCCAAATCAGAAAGATCTCTGTGAGATCAAAATCTTTTCTTGAATACCATTCCTCCAAACTTATTCTCTTCTTAGAAGGTGTAAGCAAAAACGTGTTTTTCGGCCGGGCTCAGTGGCTCAGTCTGTAATCCCAGCACTTTGAGAGGCTGAGGCAAGTGGACTGCCTGAGCCCATGGGTTCAAGACCCACCCAGGCAACTTGGCAAGACCTTGTCTCTACGTTAAAACAAAAATCAGCGGGTGTGGTTGCGTGCACCTGTAGTTCCAGCTGCTTGGAAGGCTGAGGCAGGAAGGATCGCCGGAGCCCAGCAGGTCGAGGCTGCGGTGACCGAGAGCATTCCACTGCACTCCAGTCTGGGCCACTGAGTGAGACTCCAGCTCAAAAACAAAACAACAACAACAAAAAAGGCAAAAAAAAACCACACGTGTTTTTCTTCCATCCTCCAGTCCTGTTTGATTGCATCTCCTGTCACTCAAGATGGGGGGGAGGGGTGGCTGGAGCTTTATCCAATCAGTGGATGAGGACTTGGATACGTTCCAATCAGAGTTGCCAGAAGTGAGGAGGGGGTTTCCAACCTCAACAGCGGATCGTGAATCCCTAGGTACCCAGGGCTTGTGGTATGGGGTCACAGGAGGGTCTTGGAGGAAAGCCTTTGAGAACAGGCTGGGGGAAGCCCTGGTGCTGATTGGTAACAGCCAGTCAGTGGCCTGATCAGGAATATCAAGGAAGAAATCCCCAGGGTATGCCATCAGGGTCATTTGCAGTTGGTGTCACCAGGTGCAAACCCCGTTCTGCTTGGCGGAACAGCCAAAGTTAAGACAAGGAGTTGGAGCAGAGGCTGTGAGGTTACTTGGGAGAGCCATTAAAACCAAGATGATGAGGTGCCAGTGTCCTAAAGACCCCTTTTGGATTGTGTGTGTTTTTGTTTTTTTATCCAGGTCAGGGGTGGGCAGAGAGAGAGGGTACAGGATTGCTTGAACCCAGGGATTTGAAAACAAACTGAACAACATAGCACATCCATGTAGCTATAAAAGCTGAAAGAATTTAGCTGAGAGTGGTTGCACATGCCTGCAGTTCCAGCTCCTTGGAAGCCTGAGATGGAAGAATCCTTTGTGCTCAGGTCAAGGTTGAGATAAGCTGTGATGGTGCCACTTCATTTCTACTTCGGTGATGAAGTGAGTCTCAGACTCATAAGATACATTTAATTTAATTTTAAAAACTAAAATCATATTTCAACATGTAGATGCGACTTGTCCAGATAATCTCACCTGAAAAGAAATGCCAGAGGAGGAGGAGGAAGAGGCAAAAATGGCTGCCGATTCCAACCAAGACGAGTGGATTACCTGAGCCCGCGGTTTTGAGACCGGTCCAGGCAACTTGGTGAGATCTCATCTTTACAATAAATAAAAAATTAGCCAGCCACAGTAGCGCGTGCCAGTAGTTCTGGCTATTTGGAAGGCTGAGGCGGAAGGATTGCTGGAGCCCAGCAAGTCGAGGCTGTACTGGCCGGGAGAGCGAGCAAAAGAGTGAGACTCCAACTCAAAAAAAAAAAAAATGCTGATTCCCAGGTAAGTGTGTCCCAGTTCAGGGACTGTGTCTCTTTTACTACTGGAAAGTCATGATGTTAGAACTTGCAAAACTCTACTCTTACTTATGATGGTCCTGCCCAATGTGTCTCTTTGAATAGGTTTTGTTCTTCTTGTAATATCAACGTCTCTGAAAAATTCTTTTTCCTTATGTGCCAGTGACTTCTCTTTGTTTCTTCTTTCATGCTTCATAGCTGCCACGCACGGTTCTCATCATGAAGTTAGGAACTGCGGTATTAATCATGTTCTCTTGTGGCTTTGAAACATGGAAAGGCACAGATATCCAAGATTCCTATTGGAGATGGATAGATCCTCAGATCGTAGTGAAGGATGGAAACATGTACTATTAAGGCTCCATCTGGATCCTCCATCCACTCCATGTAGAACAAGAATAATAAAGTGAACATATAAGCAGGGTGCCAGTTACAGCCCAGAATAACTTAGGAAGGTAGGAATAAATAATTAGAAAAGTCTTGTTCTCTGGGATGCTAAAAAATGTATTGCCGGGCTCGGTGGTTCAGCCTGTAATCCCACACTTTGGGAGGCTGAGGTGAGTGGATTGTCTGAGCCCGCGGGTTCGAGACCCACCTGGGCAACTTGGCGAGACCTCATCTCTACAATAAATCAAAAAATTAGCTGGACGTGGTAGCGCGCGCCTGTAGTTCCAGCGACTTGGAAGGCTGAGGTGGAAGGATCGCTGGAGCCCAGCAGGTCGAGGCTGCGGTGGCTGGGAGCGGCCACTGCACTCCAGTCTGGGAGACAGAGTGAGACTCCAAAAAAAAAAAAAAATATATATATATATATATGTATATATATATATAAATGTGCTTTTGGGAGTTACAAAACATGGAAGATATATGTTGCTGAAATTCTCTGTAAAAACATGTTTCTTATTACATTCGGATTACAGCTTACAAATTTTTTGGTTAATAATATTTCAGCCCTGATGTGTTGTGTGACACCAATTTGTCCCAGCCATTTGGGAGGCTGAGAAGAGTGGATCCTTTTAACTCAGAAGGTTGAGGCTACAATGAGCTATGATTATGCTACTGCACTCCAGAATGGGTACGAAGTAAGACCCTCCCCAAGTAAAAGAAAAATGCAGAAATTTGATTTACCCCAGATCTTCTGAATCAGAAGTTGCATTTTAACAAGATACTTAATTCATTGTTGTGCACATTTAAATTTGCTGACGATCTTCTAACTCACTTTAAATTTTCTATCCTACCAATATTACGATTATTCTGTGTGATGTAAATATGGCACTCAAAAATACACATGCCAGTGTTGGTACCCAAATTTTGTGCTGTATTACTCACAAAAGTAAAGTATCTACACTGACTGAGTGAATTTTATTCCATTCTTGTGACTTAGACTTAATACATAAGAGATTATTTCAGTGTTAAAATTGTCTTATTGGATAATTTCAGTTGTCATATCAGCCAAAATCTGTTCTCTTCACTCTCTCATTTCACCTAGATCCCATGACCACTTGATAAATATGTCTTGTCATACTCAGGGGCTGTTGATGTTCAGTGATGTAGCCATAGAATTCTCTCCAGAAGCATGGGAAAACCTAGACCTTGCTCAACAAATTTTGTACAAGAAGATGATGTTAGAGAACCATAGGAATCTAGTGTTTCTGGGTGAAGATAATCTCAAGAAACAGTTCATCTTCCATACCAAGAATTTCATGTTCTTTTGTAGAAGGAATTCTTAGAATTTCTGTTTTGCACAAATGAGTTTCAGATTCCTGCTTTCAGTGAAAGCTTTGTGATTTGTTGGCATAGGAAAAATTGATGATGCTTCATTTTTGACATGAACTTTTCCCTATTTTGAAATGACCTGTGTCCTTCACATTATATTAGTGGTAAGTCCAGAAATTTGGGGGCATATAATATTGTTTCCCACAACTTAAAATCCAATAGCTACCATCTATTTTTGATTCACTATGACTAAACTAAGGACCTACAAATTTTAAAATCTTCTGATGTGTTCTAAAGGTCCTGTTGAAAACAATATTTGGAGGTTAATTTTCTAGAATCATGTATAGTATACTATTTCATGAATATATTACTAGGATTGTAATAGGAGAATTCCAGGAAGAGTCATGTTGCTTTTTTCTAATAAAACAGGCATTGCTATCTCTGTGCTAGACCTAATCACCTGTCTGGAGCAAATTAAGGAGCCCTGGAAAGTGAAGAGACATGGCAAATTAGCCAGACCCCCAGGTAGGTGGGTGTGCATGAAGCAGATGACACAGGTCAAGGTGAAAGCAGAGCTTCAAATGAGGTTTGCGAAGGTGGTCTGCTCCTATGGAAATTGTTCTGAGGAGCCTGGGATTTCTTTCTTGATCTCACAAAAGGAAATCTATTGTTCCAGAAATGCTTCTTTTCCTTTGGTGACTTTTCTTCAAGGTTACAGTGAAAATCACCATTCTCTTAGTGGTTTATAAGGGACTGGATGGTCAGACTGCTCTTCTGTTGCTTTGACATGAAAATATCTCCTCAATTATTTACAAACTTCATGTTAAACTATTGTTTAGATTTTCTTTTTGCATCAATGTTGGAAACAGTGGTGACTCTGTTATTTGACTCTGAAATCCCAAGAACATTGTGAACAGATGTTTTATATTTTATGCGTTGCGATTTCCTAAACTAGGAAATTTTCAAATGTGATTCTATAGAAATTCATACTTCAAGCCAGACTGGTGGCTCATGCAGCAATCCCAGCACTTTGGACAGGAGAGGGAAGAGCACTGCCTGAGCCTAGGAGTTTGAAATAAGCCTGGGCAAGTTGGTTAGACTTTATCTTTACAATAAATTAAGAAAAATTAGCCAAGTATGGTGGAACATGCCTGTAGTTCTAGCTATTTGGAAAGTTGAGGTAGAAGAATCAGCTGAGCTTAGCAGGATGAGGTTGTGGTGGTTGTGAGTATGCCTCTGCACTGAAGCCTGGGCAACAGAGAGGCTCCTACTCTAATAAATAAATAAATAAATTCCTACTCCATAATTTTACCAGAACACAAAACATCACTCTAGATAGAAGAAATTCAGATACATATACATGTATTTTTGTATGTGTGTTTAGCACGTGTGTTATTTAACAGAAATAAAATTTGTATAACCAGTTATTTCTTGTATAAAATGCAATTATTTGATATGTCAATACATGGTGAAATGGTTACTACAATCAAGTTAATGAATGTATCTATCACCTTAAGTAGTTGCCACTTTTATTTTTTGTATTAATAACACTTAATGTCTTCCATTTTAGCACATTTTTAAAGCATATAAGACATTATTTAGCTATAGTCACTATTGTATACACTTATAAGTGAAGTTTTGTAACCAACAAACATCTCCCAGTTTCCCATCATTGTACTTTCTCTTTCTATGAGTCTAGTGTTTTTTGATTTCCTACATACTGTATTTTTCTTTGTGTGCCTGGCTCATGTTGCTTAGCACAATAATTATCTGATGTGAAAAAAGAATGCTAAATAAACACAAAAATATGAAATTGTAGATAAATTAAAAGAAAAATAATGAGAAACTATGACTCATAAAATCATGGATAAACATAGTTGCACTGCTTCAACAGAATCTTTTTACATAGCTACAATGTTCAACTTTGGTTGGGCTTCCATAAAAAACAGACATATGAATCATTTGCATGTAATTAGACTAGTGACATTTGAGAAAAGAATGAATTTTATTACTTATAAAAATATTTGATGAGAAAATTTTAAGGTGTAAGCATTTATATTTATATATATATATATAGAGAGAGAGAGAGAGAGAGAGTTGGAGTCTTACGCTGTCTCTCAGGTAGAGTGCAGTGACATGCTTACAGCCTCCACAGTCTTGAACTCCTGGGCACAGGAGAACCTTCCACATCAGCCTTCCAAGTAGCCTGAACTGCTGACACATACTAACATGCTGGTCTAACTTTTTGATTTATTGTAGAGACTAGGTCTTGCCATGTTGCCCAGGTTGGTCTCAAACCCCTGAGATCAGGCAATCCTCTCACCACTGCCTCCTAAAGTTGATGGGATTACAGGCATGAGCCACTGCACCTGGCAAACTTGTTATGATAATAAGATGTATTGGTGTAACTTTACTATGTGTTATGCACTCTCTACTTGTCATAGGAATCAGAGAAAATACCCATAGAAGGTACTCAAAGGGTAATAAAAAACTAACCAGGCATGTCACCAGCAAAATAAAAGTAAAAGAAAACACAAAGGAAAACGGCAAGAAAGAGGAAGGGCAACATAGGTTCAGAAAAACACAGAAAACAATGAAAAATGGCAATAGTAAGTATTAGGGTACAGATAGGGTGAGGGTGAGGGTGGATGGGTGGAGAGGGGTGCAGCACTGCCAGAGCCAGCATGCTGGAGGTGCTCACTGGCAACCAGAGATCCAAGTAATGAAATAATTGCAACACACAAATAGGTGAAAGAAGAAAAGACTGATTTAAGAAAGTTTCACTTCCCACAGACACGAAGTGGGCCTACACACTAGATGACTGTAACCTCATTTTCTCTCCAGCTCCCACTTAAATCCTTTCCCTTGGAGGTGTTGCAGTCAGGTAGACATATCTGCCATGAATTCCCTATTGGCTGCCGGTGAATGTCTTGGAGACCCTGTGACATAGAGATCCACTAATGTCTGCCCACATTATCACAGTCCCTAGAGAAGGGAGTGATAATGATCCCAGTGCTCCTGTATATTCCTGAACAGCATTCCCTAGAGGTAATGGAGGGTGCACTTCCCCTTATCTTCTATGCATTCCCAGTGCATAGCTTTGGGGGATCCTTGACTTCTCTGTAGACAGCGCCCAATCTACTGGAAGATTGAATCCCCACCTGCTGCCCCTGTTGAGTTGTCACAAGTCTTGCAATCTGCAAAACTTTTGTAATCACAAGTTTCATGACTTGAACAATTCTTGCCCAATTCATGATGTCTTAGGCCTTGCAAACTCCCTTTACTCTAGGCAAGCTTGACTGCTGCTTCTGCCAGGCCCTACTGATAAAAGCTGTTAGATACCTCTGATGCCTGGCACCAGGAAGCCTGGACAGAAAACCCTCAGGGGGGTCCTGGCCACTACGCACTTAGTTGATACTGGTCATGCTTGAGAAGTCTGGGTTTCTAAAAAGACAAATTACAATGGGCCAGAACTGGTCATGCTTAAGGAGTCTGTGTTTCTGAGAAGACAAAGTCAGCAAAGTTAATCTTAACCTAGAGTATGTATTTCTCCAGGACACAACCTCTACTTTCTCATCATTTGTCCTAAGGTATAGAACAAGATGAAAAATTTCATCTCTCCAGGACATAGCCTTCACTTGCCCATCATTGTGTTAGGGTTTAAGAACAAGATAGGCTGGGCTCAGTGGCTCAGCCTGTAATCCCATGCTTTGGGAGGCTGAGGTGAGTGAACTGCCTGAGCCCGTGGGTTCGAGACCCGCTGGGCAACTTGGTGAGACCTCATCTCTACAATAAATCAAAAATACTAGCCAGGTGTGGTAGTGTACACCTGTAGTTCTGGCTACTTGGAAGGCTGAGGCAGAAGGATTGCTGGAGCCCAGCAAGTCAAGGCTGCAGTGGCCAGAAGCGACCACTGCACTCCAGTCTGGGTGACAGAGTGAGAGTTCAACTCAAAAAAAAAAAAAAAAAATGGCTTCCTGCTCTCTCGGCCTGTCCTTTCAGTAAGCCTTTCCCTTTCAGCAATTACTTTAAATGTAAATTCATTAAATGCTAATCACTAGAAATGAATTATGGATTAACAAACATAATGATCTAACAATCTACTAGCTTTAAGCGATTTACTTTAGCTGTAAGGTGTCAAACAGCCTGAAAGAACTAGGATGGAGAAAGATACAGTATGTTCCCTCCATACAAACTCCATATTGAGAGTGCATTCAACAAAGTTAGCCATGGTAGCAAACTTACACAATCGACTGTATACTATTGTTCTGTAATAGCTTTATAAGGTTTCAGAGATGATACATACAAAACAAACAAAAAAGAAAGAAAAACAAACACACAAAAGTCACGTCATTGAACAAGGGAACACATTCACATTTTTGAAAGATCACAACTTAAAGCCTCAAATGTATTGAACTTAATGTAGTGTATGTAAATTTTACCAAAAAAATCAGGATTGTAACATTTTATTAGACAGAATCATTAAGAAAAAACTGTCACTTCTTTGGGAGGTGGAAGCAAGAGGATAATAGCCTGAGCTCAGGGATTCAAGACCAGTGTGGACAAATCAAAGAGACTGTGTCTCTGTAATAAGTGTCTCTATAATAACTAAAAAAATTAGCTGAGCATGGTTGTAGGTGGCTGTAATTCCAGCTACTTGGAAGACCCAGGAGGCTGAGGTTGCAAGTCCCCGTGAGCATATCATTGTACTCCAGCCTGGGTGACACAGTGAGACTTTGACTCAAAAAACAAATACTCTCACAAAAAACAAAGGAAGCTATTTCATAATGATTAAAAAAACCCAATTTATTAGCAATCAATAGCAGGCACAAATGTGTATTCAACTGATATCACAGTTCCCAAATATATGAAGTAAATGTGGTCAAAATAAAGAAAACAATTCATAGCAGCACAGTAACTGTGAAATAATTGAATACCTTACTTTCAACAATGACTTCAAATTTCAGATACAAGATCGATAAAGATTTAGAGGATTAGAACAACTCTAGGGACAATTTAGAGTGAAAAGTCTTTCACAGAACTCTCCAGTCAACACCATCCTATACTGCATATTAAGTTGAACATAGCACAAGTCTTAGCATGTTAAAGAAGACTGAAATTAGCCAGGCACCTTAAGGCATGCCTGTAATCTCAGCACTTAAGGTGGAGGTGAGAGGATTGACTGAGCCAACAGGTTCAAGACCAGCCTGGGCAACATGGTGAAACCATGTTTCTACAATAAATAAAAAGTAGCCAAGCATGGTGTTGCATGCCTGTCATTTCAGCTGCTCGGAAGTCTCAGGTGGAAGGATCAACAGTTTGGGAGCCCGAGGCAAGTAGATGGTCTGAGTCAATATTTTTGTGAGTACAAAAGTTTTTGCCACATTTTTCACATGTGTAGGATTTGCTTCCAGTATGGATCTTGACATGTTAAGCAAGTCCTGAATGAAACTGAAAGGCTTTGTCACATTTTTCATATTTGTAAGGTTTCTCTCCAGTATTTGTGGATTCTGTGTTGATTAGAAAAATATTGTATATATTCACAATAGCATATCATTCAGCCATAAAAAAATTAAAGTATCCTGCAATTTCAACCTTATGGATGAAACTGTAGACATTATTCTAAGTGAAATGAACCAGGTACACAAAAATACTGCATGGGTCCAGGCTCAGTGGCTCAAGCCTGTAATCCTGGCACTTGGGAGGTGTCAAGAGGATTGCCTGAGCTCAGGGGTGCAAGATCATAATGGGGAACTTGGTGAGACCTTGAATGTACAATAAGAAATAAGTTGGGCATGGTAGTGAGCACCTGTACTTCCAGCTACTTGGAAGTCTGAGGCAAAAGGATCACCTTAGTCCAGCAGATTGTGTCAGCAGAGGCCATTAGCATGCCACTGCACTCCTGCCTGGGCAACAGTGAGACTCCAACTTGGAAAAACAATTACTGCATCATCTCACTCATGTATGGAATCAAAAAAGATTGCACTCATAGAGGAAGAAAGTACAATGGTGGTCATCATGGCCTAGAGGTGGAAAAAATGGGAGATGTTTTTCAATGGTAACAAAATTTCAATTATCACTACATTTTAGGGAACTGATGTATAACATAGTGACTTCTCATAAAGAATAATATCCTGTATGCTTAGAAAATTTGCTAAAATAATAGCCATTATGTGTTCTACTTACACAACATAGAAATGGCAACTCAAAAGCTTATTAAGCCGGGCTTGGTGGCTCAGCCTGTAATCCCACTCCTTGGGAGGCTGAAGTGAGTGGATTGCCTGAGCCCACGGGTTCGAGACCCGCCTGGGCAGGCAAGACCTCACCTCTACAATAAATCAAAAAATCAGCCGGGTGTAGTAGCACACGCCTGTAGTTCTGGCTACTTGGAAGGGTGAGGCAGAAGCATCGCCAGAGCCCAGCAGGTCAAGGCTGCAGTGGCCGGGAGCGGCCACTGCACTCCAGTCTGAGTGACAGAGTGAGACTCCAACTCAAAAAAAAAATCTTATTAATATGTTCATTAGCAGAATTGTAATCATTGTTTCATGATGTATAGGCATATCACATTATTACATTATACACAACATGTGGTTATACATTTCTTATTTATGTATAAAAATCAGATGTTAATGACACATTAACACATGTACATGAATGTACATATATAAGCATATATAGACTAGTCCTAATCTTCATACTAAACAAAAGAAAATAATAAAATAAGTGTTATTAAGAAACAAGGTGGCCAGGCTCGGTGTCTCAGTTTGATATGTTGATTAGCATAGTTGTAATTGTTTTACAATGTATAGGCATACCAAACAATTATTCTTTTTTTTTTTTTTTGAGTTGGAGTCTCACTCCATCACTCAGACTGGAGTGCAGTAACCACTACCAGCTACTGCAGCCTCGACCTGCTGGGCTCTGGTGATCCTTCCACCTCAACCTTCCAAGTAGCTGAAACTAGAGGTGTGTGCTACCACGCCTGGCTAATTTTTTTGATTTATTGTAGAGATGAGGTCTTGCCAAGTTGCCCAGGTGGGTCTTGAACCCGTGAGCTCAGGCAATCCACTCACCTCAGCCTCCCAAAGTGCTGGGATTACAGGCTGAGCCACCGAGCCCGGCTCATATCAAATAATTACATTATACACAACTACACAACATATGGCTATACATTTCTTATATATGCATAAAAACCACATGTTAATGACATACATAAACTCACATAAATGTGTGTGCATATATGTATATTTGTCCTAATCTTCATACTAAACAAAATATTTTATAAAGAGTTATTAAGAAACAAGGTGGCCGGGCTCGGTGGCTCAGTCTGTAATCCCAGCTCTTTGGGAGGCCAAGGTGAGTGCATTGCCTGAGCCCATGAGTTTGAGACCCACCTGGGCAACTTGGCGAGACCTTGTCTCTACAATAAAGCAAAACCTAACTGGGTGTGGTAGCATGTGCCTGTAGTTCTGGATACTTGGAAGGCTGAGGGGGAAGGAATGCTGGAGCCCAGCGGATTGAGGCTGTGGTGGCTGGGAGCGGCTACTGCACTCCAGTCTGGGTGACTGAGTGAGACTCCAACTCAAAAAAAAAAAAAAAAGAATTAGGATATATAGAATTAAACTACCAATCTCAGTTCATACTTCAAAAGAAAAATTAAGAACAGAATTTCTTTTATCAAGATAGTTTGTGTTGTGGTAGAATTATGGAGTATGAATTTGAATAAAATTACATTGGAAACCTCCCTAAGATAGAAAATCATAAAGTAGAAAGCATATAACATCTGTCTGATTCTTAACATTTCTCAACCAAATAACAAAATCACTACTCTGACAATTTCCAACATGATGCAAAAAGAAAATTTTTAAAATAGTTCGACAAGGATTTTCTAACTAAATAAGCAGACATTTGGACATCTCTAAAAGAATCAGAAAGATAGGCAGATCATGCAGAGCCTAACAAATCATTAAGTAGACTTTGATTTCCTCTGTAGTCTTGAAATGAGATCATTGAAGAAGAAACAGTTTCTGGAGAATTTCAGAACATGGGATGATAGATGTCCTTTTGTGTAACAAAAGAGAAAGAATCTCAGAAAGAATTCCTAGAAACCATTTCCACTGGAGCAGACCACCTTCCCAAACCACATTTCAAGCTCTGCTTCTTCGACCTATGTCATCTGCTTCATTCACTCCCGTCTACCTGGAGGTTTGGCTAATGTGCTGAGTTTCCTCACATCCCAGGGCTCTTTCCTTTGCTCTAGACACATGACCAGGTCTGGATTAGAGACAGCAAGTCCTGTTTCATTAGAAAAGTGTAACATGACCATTGCTGGGGTTCTTTGATTACAAACCTAGTTCTATGCTCAGTAGAGAACACATCATACAACATTCCAGAAAATTAATCCCCAAACAATGTTTACCAATAGAACCTTTAGAACATTTAGATAGGATTTTAAATGTGTGTTTTTTTTTTTTTTTTTGAGTTGGAATCTCGCATTGTCACCCAGGCAACCCCGGGCTTGACCTGCTGAGGTTAGATGATTCCTCCCTCTTGGCATTCCATGTAGCCAGAACTACAGGTGCATGCTACCACACCCAGCTAATTTGTCGATTTATTGTCAAGAAGAGGTCTTGCCACATTGCCCAGGTTGTTCTTGAACCCATAGGTTTAGGCAATCCCCTCACCTTGGCCTCCCAAAGTACTGGGATTACAGGCTTGAGCCACCACTCCCAGCCATAAATTTGTGGGTTCTTAACTCAGTACTAGTGAGAAAAAACTTATGGTGTCTATTGGATTGAGGTGTGGGTAACGATATGCTATGTGACTAAATTTCTGGACTTACCATTAATATAGATAGGACACATGTCAATTTAAAATACAGTATGCCTCATGTCAAAATGAAACATCAGCCGGGCTCGGTGGCTCAGCCTGTAATCCCGCACCTTTGGGAGGATGAGGTGAAGTGGATTGCCTGAGCCCGCGGGTTCGAGACCCACCTGGGCAACTTGGCAAGACCTCATCTCTACAATAAATCAAAAATCAGCTGGGTTTGGTAGCGTGCACCTGTAGTTTCATCTACTTGGAAGACTGAGGCAGAAGGATCACTGGAGACCAGCAGGCTGAGGTTGCAGTGGCTGGAAGCGGCTACTGCACTCCAGTCTGGGCGACAGGGTGAGACTCCAACTCAAAAAAAAAAAAAAGAAACATCTTTAATTTTTTATTTTCTATGTTAAAAAATCACCAACTTTTCTTTGATAGCAGGAATCTGAAACTCTTTTGCACAAAGTAGAAATTCCCAGGAAACAATCAACAAAGAAAGTATATGAAATCCTTAGTATGAAGTAGGGATTGTGTGTTAAGACAGTGCTCACCTAGAAAAATAGTTTCCATGGTTCTCTACACGTTCCAGTGCAATATCTGCTGTGTGAGGTCCAGGCATTCCCACTCCTCTGGAGAGAATTCTATGGCCACATCCTTGAATGTCAAGAGCCCCTGAAAACAAGAACAACAACACACATTTCCCAAGTGACCATGCCTCTAGGTAAAGCAAGTGTGAAGACAATAGGGTTCAGCTGATATGTCAACTAGAATTACACAATAAGATAATTTGTAATACAGAAATATTCTCTAATGCATCAACTCTGAGAAAAAAAGGATGAAATAAAATACAATCAACTAGTGTGGACACTCTATTTTTGTGAACGATACAGCATAAATTTGGACACCAATGCAGGTATGTACATTTTTCAGTGCTACATTTTAATCACACAGAGTAAGTTGCCTATACTGCTCAGATGAAAAACTCCTAGAGTTGGAAGGTTCTCATCAAAGTTTTATTTTTTTTATTTATTTTTTTTATTTATTTTTTTGAGTTGGAGTCTCACTCTGTCGCCTAGACTGGAGTGCAGTGGCCGCTCCCGGCCACCGCAGCCTCGGCCTGCTGTGCTCTGGCGCTCCTTCTGCCTCAGCCTTCTGAGTAGCCGGAATTACAGGCATGTGCCACAATGCCCAGCTGATTTTTTTATTTATTGTAGAGATGAGGTCTCGCTGCCCAGGTGGGTCTTGAACCACGGGCTCAGGCAATTCACTCACCTCAGCCTCCCAAAGGCGCGGGATTACAGGCTGAGCCACCAAGCCCAGCAAGTTTTATTTTTTAATTTTTTTTTTTGAGTTGGAGTCTAACTCTGTCATCCAGACTGGATTGCAGTGGCATGCTCCTGCCCACCACAGCCTTGACCTGCTGGGCTTAGGCAATCCTTCCACCTCCATCTTCCAAGTAGCTAGAACTACAGGTGCATGCAACCATGCTCTGCCAGTTTTTGTGATTTACTGTAGAGAGGAGGTCTCACTAAGTTGCCCAAAATTGTCTTGAACCCCCAGACTCAGGCAATCCTCCCATCTGGTCTTCCCAAAATGCTAAGATTACAAGCGGAGCCATCCTGCCCGGCCAATATATTAATTTATAAACTCAATTTAATAACAAAGAAACATGTTTTAGACAGAAATTAGTCAGCAGTTCTCTGCCATGGCATGTAGTCTCTAAAAGTGTATTTATATTGTTTTTAGCATCCTAGAGAACAGTTCTCTTCTAATTCTTCTTTTTTTTTTTTTTTTTTTGAGTTGGAGTCTCACTCTGTCACCAAGAATAGAGTGCAGTTCCATGCTCCTGGCCACTGTAGCCTCAACTTGCTGGGCTCCAGTGATCCTTCTACCTCAACCTTCCAAGTAGCCAGGACTACAGGCACAGGCTACCATGCCCAGCTAATTTTTGATTTATTGTAGATATGAGGTCTTGCCAAGTTGCCCGGGAAGTTCTCAAGCCCGTGGTCTCAGGCAACCCACTTGCTTTGGACTCCCAAAGTGCTGAGATTACAGGCTAAGCCACTGAACCTTGCCCTAATTATTCTTTATCAAGAATTTTCTGAGTTATTCTGGGCAGTAACTGCCATTCTGTTTAAATGTACATTTTATTAATCTGTTCTGCATGGAGCTGATGCAGCATCCAGACAGAATCTTAATAGTGCATTTTCTGGCCAGGTGCCAAGGCTCATGCCTATAATCCCAGCACTTTGGGTGGCCGTGGCAAGATTTCCTGAACCCACAGGTATGGGACAAGCCCTGGCAACTTGGTGAGACTTCATCCCTACAATAAATCAGAAAATTAGCCAGGCTGTGGTGGCCATGAATGTGTCACTGCCCTTTAGCCTGTGCAACAGAGGGAGAACCAACTCAAACAAGAACAAAAAGGCACATGTTACCATTCTTCACTGGGATCGGAGTATCTACCCCATTACCCCATTTCCAGTGGGAATTTTGGGTATCTGGCCTTCTCATGATTCTCAGCCACAAAGGAACATTTTTTAAAATGCAGGTCATACATTAATGGTGAGAACAGTTTATGACAACTAAGCAGTATGGTTGAAGAGAACAGAAGAAGCTATGTAGGAGCAGTGTCCGACAGACCCATTGAATATCACATGAAGAACAAAAATAGTTGAAACAAACTTATTTGGCAGGACCATCACAAGAACACCAGGAAGGTTTGCAAGTTTTAAACACATGACATTCCTTTTGACTTGGGCCACATAAACCTAAGCAACCATTTTTTTTCTTTCTTTTTTTCCCCTACTTCTCTGGGATTTCTTATCAGGTGAGATTATCTAGTCAAGTTGTACCTACGTGTTGAAAATATGCCTTTATTTATATCAAAATTAAATGTATTTATTTTTGGTCAGTCTTACCATCCTCTCAGGTGCACCTGCACTTGCTCTCCTGTGTGCCTGAGGTGCTTTTTGATTTGTGGATTCTTCCACCATCCCCCTGAGGTGAGTTCATCTTGTCTCTTGGGGTAGTTTTCCTTCTTCCACAAGTGCAAGATCAAAACCCTAACCCTAGCTGTTTATCTAATTGTTTATGAGGCAGAAAATGGGAAATTGGAATGTCTGAGTGGCTTTGAGGTAGGGAAAAGGAAGGACATCACTTAAGTTCTCATGGAAAGGGGGATTCTTTGCAGCAATCTGGTCTTGCAGAATATATATGATGGGACATCTTAAACCACAGCTATTTCTCAGAATTCCCTCCCTACCCTTGTCCCTTGCCACTGTCTCTAGCCTTATTCCTCTCTTTCACTTTGCTGTTTCTGGGTTGTATCCTTCATAATAAACTGGGCAACATAAGTGAATGTTTTGCTGAGTTCTGTGAGTGTTCCATCAAATTATTAGACTGGAGGAGGGGTTTGAGGAACCCATTTTATAAGCATTTTCTCAGAAGCAGTGAAGGCTCCTGGATTTTGTAACTGGCATTAGCAGTGTGGGCAATGTTGTGGGACTAAGCCCTGAACTTAGGGGTTTGTGCTACTTTTGGGTGATGACAGAATTGAATTGTTGGACAAGCAACTGGTTTTGGAGACTGGTTTGTGTCCAGTAAACTTTACACATTTGGGGTCAGAAAAAAAGAGATCACAGATCAAAATTGTGACCTACTTCAGGTGAGTGTTTGGTTCTGGTTAGAACTGATACCCTAGAAGATGAAGGAATACCTTGCTCTGAGGAGGTGGGCAGTAGAGTGTTTGGTGGTCCAAGAATTAAATTCTCAGATGGTCAGGTTTCCCTCAGTCACTGCCTGGTAGGGACATTTTCACTGGAAAAAAAAAAGACAAATAAGAGATGCTTAATGAAAGCAAGATAAATTTGATGGATCATCCATAAGCATGCTCCTGTGTGATCATCAGGTGATTTCTCAGTACTGACACCAGACTGGAGTGCAGTGGCATGTTCAGGGTCACCCCAGTATTGACCTTCTTTGCTCAAACAATCCTTCTGCCTCAGTCTTCCAAGTATACAGAACTACAGGCACGCACTACCATGCCTGGCTAATTATTTTTTGATTTATTGCAGACACTAGGTCTTACCAAGTTTCTTGGGCTGGTCTCAAACCCATGGGCTCAAACAATCCACTTGGCTCAGCCTCCCAATGTGCCCAGCCCACAATTTTTTAATCAATAAATTCTGAGGTTTTTTTTTCACTTTCCCTTTGTTTCCATAAATAAAGAATACTATAGTATCAGGATGATGGTGCATGTAGTGTTTAATTGTGTTACCAAATTTAGAGACAAGGGAGAAAAACTCATAAACCAAACATCTGTTAAGAAATATAGAGTAGAAAAATATGTGATCAGTGACATCAATATCAGTGAAGGAGTGATGCAAGGAGAAATCACTCTTTCATGCAACTGAGATTGTATCATGACCAGTTTAATATATATGTTTGTCAACTTAAGATACTTCATGTATTTTCATGGTAACCACTTAGAAAATAGCTATACAGGATAGGAGTGGTGGCTCATGCATATAATCCCAGCATTTTGGGAAACCAAGGTGAGGGGACTGCCTGAGTCCACGGGTTCAGGATCAAGCTGGGCAGCTAGGGGACACCTCATCTCTACAATAAATGAGAAAATTAGCCAGGAGTGGTGTCATATGCCTGTAGTTCCAGCTGCTTGAAAGACTAAGGTAGAAGGATTACCTGAGCCCAGCAGGTCAAGGCTGCCATGGAAAAAATGCATCTCTACAGATATCATTCCATAAATTAGTTAATAGTATATGGTCCTCATATATATATAATCTTGAGTAAGGTGGAATAGATTAACACTAATGGCAACAGAACAATTTATTGTGTGGACAATTATTAATGCTTTATACACAATTTTGTTTATTAAAGCATATTAAGTTTACATAGCCTAAGTAAACATTCCAAAGTTTACTGTATGCTCGTGACCAAAAACAGATTACATTCAAGAAGGATTTGTTCTTCTATTAGATTGATATAGATAAGAACAGCTTTCCTCAGTTTTCAAAACTTAATCTAAGTCTTTACTAAATAAAAACTTACAATATATACATTTTCAGAGAGAAATTACCTTTCATGTGATATTTATGAAAATACCTCTATTTATACTATATCAACTTACACCTAGGGCTTTTAAGTACTGATACTATGAAGATGTATCAAGATATTAATGGTCTGGCCTCATTATTCCCTTAATATGTAAATGGTAAGACAATTGGTTTCTAATATTGTCAATGTTTCTTTGTCATTCATTTCAGTGGCATAAAAATGTTATCTTAAGCACCCAGTTCAGATGAAACTTTCAATAATTCTCACTGTGAGCCACAACTAACCTCTCCAATTAGACCTTTCAATGTATATTACATATCAATGTTCTTTAGCATCCATGGAAAACTGGAGATGACGGCTGCTTACCTAGTATAGAAGGGTCTATCATAGCTATAATGTAGCAACAACTGACTGCATGCTTTTACATAAACACTGGGAATGAAGGCATAGCATCATGTGAGGTGAGTCAAATAAATACTTTTTGCTTTTCAAAATATCCTCCAATTCTGTCAAGGTGAAAATAAAAGTTTACATGGGATATACTTATGTGCTTCTTTTAAAACAAAAATTATCATGCTATTTTATATCTGATGTTATTTCAACCTGACTTTTGTTTAAATAAGTTTCCACATATTTAATCAAGTTTTCACATATTTTTGAGGATGCCACATTTTCTCTGTCCATTCATTCTTTGAAGTACACTTAGGTTGCTTCCACATTTGGACTTTTGTAAAGAATACTGACATAAACATGGATGTACACATATCTTTTTCAGGTTCTGCATTCCATCTTTGGATAGACAACTAGAGAAGTTACTCTGTTATTTTTCTTTTCTTTTCTTTTCCTTTTTTTTGAGTTGGAATTTCACTGTGTCACCCAGGGTAGATTGCAGTGTCATACAGTTCATGGCCACTCCAGCCTCAACCTGCTGGGCTCAGGTGATCCTTCTGCCTCCACCTTCCAAGTAGTTGGAACTGCAGGCACACACCACCATGCCCAGCAAATATTTTGATTTATTGTAGACATGGGGTTTTGCTAAGTTACCCACACTGGTCTCACATCCACAGTGCTTCCACCTTGGCCTCCTAAAGTGCTGGAATTAAAGGCTGAGCCACCAGGCCTGGCCAATTTTTTTAAACTTTAAAGTCTTGGCTCAGATGATACTTCTGCCTCAGTCTTCTAAGTAGCAGGAACTACAGGCACACACTACCAACCCGGTTTACTTTTTGATACGTTGTGGAGGTAAGGTCTCATCAAGTTACCCAGGATGGTTTTGAATCCCTGAACTTAGCCAATTCTGTTGCCTCAGCCTCTCAAATTGCTATGATTATACCTCAGTATTCTGGTAGAAAAGCATGAAAATTAGTATGTATGACATACTCCATTAGTTTTGTTTTTTTTAACCAGAACATGCACTTTATTAACTGCCATAGTAGAAAATGGTATTAATACAAGTTGCTGTATAATATGGTCAAGGAAGAGGGCAGGAAATGGAAAGTAGAGTACAAGGGGCCCCGCCATGGGTGGATTATGGCCTCGATGTTGCCTCAGTCTATTGAAAAACTAAGAAGATTGGGCATGGTGGCTCAGGCATGTAATCCCAGTATCCTGAAAGACCAAGGCGAGAGGATTGTCTGAGATCAGGAGTTGTAAGACAAGCCTGGGCAACTTGGTGAGGCCTTGCCTCTACAATAAACAAACAAAAAAAATTAGCCTGTCATGGTAGTCACTGCCTTCCAGCTTGGGCAACAGAGTAAGACTCCGACCCCAAACAAATAAACAAACACTAAGATGACCAGCCCTGGAACAACAATGATACCAATGATCACAAGGATTCTGAGGATCATAGCCCAGATGTTTAGGCACTTGCTGATGGAGGTTTAGGTCTTGACCTCTTTCACAACCCCAGGATCTTCTTGTCCCTAGACTTTAAGACATAATTTAAAATTTTGAAAAGGCCATGATAGGCACGATGTGTTCAGATAATCTCACCTGAGAAAGTAATCCCAGATAAATGGAGGAAGTGGAAGAAATGGCTGGTTTGTAGGTAAACGTATCCCAGGGCAGGAGCTGTATTTACTTTCCCTACTGGAATGTCATTTTTTTAGTACTTGCAAACCATTACTTCTGTACTTGTGATGGTCTTGCCTAGTAATTTTTTTTTTTTTTTCAGTTGGAGTCTCTCTCACTCTGTCACCCAGACTGGAGTGTAGTGGCACACTCACAGCCACTGCATCCTCAACCTGCTGGGCTCTGGCGATCCTTCCACCTCAACCTTCCAAGTAGCCAGAACTACAGGTGTGCACTACCACACCCAGCTAATTTTTTGGACTTACTGTAGAGATGAAGTCTCACCAAGTTGCCAGGATGGGACTCAAACTCACGGGCTCAGGTAATCTGCTCATCTCAGCCTCCCAAAGTACTGGGAGTACAGACTGAACCACCAAGCCCAGTCTAATTGTTTTTAAACAAGTTTTTGATCTTGTGATATTCAAGGGCCATAATAAACACTTCTCACAACATTGTAGAGTTTTCTCTCTCTTGTTAATCTAGGCTCCTTAGCTGCCAGGAACAGTTCTCACTATGAATTTATGATCTACAGTATTAAAAATATTCCTTTGTGGCTGTGGAACAAGGAAATGCATGGTCCCCAAGATTCCTCTTTGTGATGGTGCAGACTCACATATACTGGTGAAAGTTGGAAACATGTAATATTAAGGTTCCTTCTGGATGCTCCATCAGCTCCAAGCAGAACATGGCTACTAACATGTACACCTAAACGGGATGGCAAATACTGCTCAGAATAAGTCTGGAAGGTGTGATAAAGAAATTAGGCCAGGCTCAATGGCTCAGTTTGTCATGTGAGCACTTTGGGAGGATGAGGCAAGTGAATTGCCTGAGCCTCCCGGTTCCAGACCAGCCTGGACGACCTGATGAGAACTCGTCTCTACAATATTTCAAAATTAGCCATGCATGGTAGCATGCATCTGTACTTCTGGCTACTTGGAAGTCTGATGGATGGCCAGAGCCCAGTAGGTCAACAATGGATAGTCATAAGCATGCCACTGCACTCCATCCTGGGTGAC
The DNA here is from genome assembly GCA_027257055.1 of Cephalopachus bancanus. Classification (NCBI taxonomy): domain Eukaryota; kingdom Metazoa; phylum Chordata; class Mammalia; order Primates; family Tarsiidae; genus Cephalopachus; species Cephalopachus bancanus. Next base: position 45,761 of record JAPVLO010001561.1, on the reverse strand, counting down.
AGTGATACTCTAATTAGAAGAGACCTGCTCTTTAGGATGTTAAAAGTAAATACATACACATTTGGAGATTACAGAACATGGGAGATGACTGTAGTTGGAATTCAGCATAAAATATATTGTGCTAATTTTTAAATTTAGATAAAACTTTACTTTTTCTGGCTTATAATATCTCAGTGCTCCTGTGGTGCCATCTATGTGTGTTGTCACAGGATATTGATATGTCCTATTACAGTTGATGTTGATTTTATTCACTTGATTAAGTTGAGTGCTGACATCTTTTTGTGCATGATGTTAATTTTTTTAATTGGAATCTCTTCTCACACAGGCTAGAGTGTAGTGACTACCATGCATAGCTAATTCTTAAAAATTTATTGTAAAGACAAGATCTCACCAAGAGGTCTAGGCTGTTTTCAAACCTTTGAATTCAGACAATTCCCTCATCTTGGCCTCAAAAATTGCTGGGATTACAGGCTTGAGCCACTGTGCCCAACCTAATTTCTTTCATTATTAATACCTTGTTGTAGTATGCCAAGCATCATCAGATTTAATCTGGAAGGTCTCCATTCTTCTTAGATTCTCTTAGAAATTAGCTTGCTTTGAAAAATGAAGGTTCTTTTCTATAAGACTGACAAGGTATGAAAGTGCTTTTGCAACCTCCAATCATGCTGACAGTGGTGACAGAGGCTGCTGGACCATCACTAACCTCCTTGAGGTGTGACAAAGCCTATGAGTTTTGAAGGTGTGTGAAGGTGAAAATTTTTTTCTAAAACTTGTAGAAAGATAGCTGTAGCTGTGCTCAGTGGCCTTTGGGAGGCTGAGGTGAGTGAATTGCCTGAGCCCGCTGGTTCGAGACCCGCTTGGGCAGTGAGACCTCATCTCTACAATAAATCAAAAAATCAGCCAGGCATGGTAGCGTGCGCCTGTAATTCCAGCTACTTGGAAGGCTGAGGTGGAAGGATCGCCAGAGCCCAGCAGCTCGAGGCTGCGGTGGCCGGGAGCAGCCACTGCACTGCAGTCTGGGTGACAGAGTGAGACTCCAACTCAAAAAAAAAAGAAAGATAGCTATGAAAAAACTACGAGGAACACCACTGAAGTATATAGGTGGCTGCAGATGAATGACCTTTGAGCTGTTTAAAAATGACTACATTGCTCCAAGTGTGGCATGCAACATTTTTGAATGAAAAGTAAAGACATCTTCAAGGAAAACTGATAGACAGAATCAAATGATGAAAGTGAATGTTCTTTTTAGTGTTAATAACCCCATGTAAATTAATGATAAATTAATTAATGTGGTCCCCACTTATTCAGAAGGCTTAGGCAGAGGATTTTAGAGTCCATAGGTTAAGGCTGCAGTGAAACATAATCAAGCCACTCCACTCCAGCTGATAGAAGTTATTATTAAAGCTAGACTTGGGTACTTAAAAACAATATCTTGGAAGACTAGGGATAAATTGAAATATATTGCAAACAAAGAAACAAACCTGAGAGATTTGATAACCAATAACAGCTTCTCTGGAGCACACTTTAAGATGAAAAAGTCACCGGACTCGGTGGCTCAGCCTGTAATCCTGCATCTTTGGGAGGCTGAGGTGAGTGGATTGCCTGAGCCTGCGGGTTCAAGACCCACCTGTGCAGCGAGACCTCATCTCTACAATAAATCAAAAAATCAATTGGGCATGGTAGTGTGTGCCTGTAATTCCGGTTACTTGGAAGGCTGAGGCGGATGGATTGCCAGAGCCCAGCAGGTTGAGGCTACGGTGGCCGGGAGTGGCCACTGCACTCCAGTCTGGGTGACCGAGTGAGACTCCAACTCAAAAAAAAAAAAAAGAAAAAAGAAAAAGTCATTCCTCTATTTGATGATATAATTAGAGTGAAGAGTAAGAAAATTCATAAGAGAATATCAAATTATGATGGACATTGGACTACGAAAACCATGTTTTTGACAACATCAACTTTTAAAATGTTTAAACATAAAGTAATTGCACACATTTTATTCAAAAATAGCAGAATCTGTGTTTCCTAAATAATTTAAGTAATGACAAAATGACCTCATTTTTAGAACATTATCCATCACTAACCTAAAATGTGATGGACCTTCTGTTGCCTATTATATTGGTTACTCTTTTATCAGAACTAACTTGTGTTAAAGGACTCACATTGCACAGATGTTGACCCGAATAATCTGATCACTTAGAAGGACTCTGTTACCTCTCTCTGGGTGAGAATGAATGAAGACCTGTTGGAAGCAAACACACTGGAAAGACAGTTTCTACATATGTGTGAGATTCAGTCTCCAGGGAGACACAGAAAGTCCACACCTTCTCTTTTACCCCAGTGGCTTTCTTCATGTAATGCATTTCCATATCTGTGTCTACTTTTACACTTTATATTCTGTTGGTTTCTCTATGCATTTTCCTTTTGTGTTGAGTTGGAGTCTTGTCACCCAGGTCTTGTCACTCTTGTCACCCAGGCTGAAGTGTACTGGTACACTAATGACCACTACAACCTCGACTTGGTGGTCTTAAGTGATCCTTCTCCCTTAGCCTTTCAAGTAGCTTGAACTACAAATGCTCGCCACCATGCCTGACTATCTCAGTGTATTTTTAATGTCACCATAGAACTACATGACTTTTCAAATATTTCTCATATTCTGTGTCACCCTATCTTCCTTTTCTGACTTTTTTTTATTTGGAGTCTGACTTTTGGCCCACTCTGGAGTGCACTCTTGTAAAGGATGGTTAAATGGAGACTTTGTCACAGCGTTAAGGACTTACCTTGGACCAACAGCAGATCTGAATCCTGAAGCCCTCGAAAGGTCTGGGGGGAAAGGCGTTTAGAGGGAGCAGTGGGAAGTCGGCCACAGGTGCTGATGGGCGACAGCCCAGCAGTCGCTAGATTTGGAATATTCAAGTGAAAATCCCCTGGGCATGTCATCAGAGTCATTGGCCATTTGTGTCACCAGGTAAAACCCCCCTTCCGCTGGTAGCAAGACAGCAAGTAAGTCAAGACGACGAGTTGGAGCTGGGGCTGTGACTTTATTTAGAGGGTCACTGAAACCGAGACGATGAGGAGCGGATGTCTTAAAGACTCCTCCTGTGTCGTGTGTGCTGTTTTTTATTTTTATCCAGATTGGGGGGGCAGAGCGAGGATGAGCTCAAGAGGTGTCTTAGACCTGCAGACATCTGGATGATGAGGAGAGTCCTGGAAAGTGGTGCATGCATTCTTTTTGTCCTTGGTTCACGGTCTTCTAGTTCCTTTATTTAGCAAAACACAGTTAGTATCCATACTCCCACTTCCCCAGAGTTAGTCTGGACAGCTGCATATTTGTGCCTACCTTGTCTTTTCAGCATTTTTGGGGGGAGGATTGGAGTGTCACTCTGTTGCCCAGGCTGGAGTGCTGTGGCAGGCTCACAGCCACCACGGTGTCAATCTGCTGGGCTCCAGTGATCCTTTCACCACAGCCCTCCAGTTAGCTGGAATTAAAATCAGGCACCACCTGCCCCAATAATTTTAGATTTATTGTAGAGACAAGTTCTCACCAAGTTGCCAGGGCTGGTCTTAAAACCCCAGACTCTGGCAATCCGCTCTCCTGGGCCTTTCAAAGTACTGGGATTACAGACTGAGCCCCTGAGACTGGTCTTTTTCAGTATTTTAAAATTATTTTAGCTACGTGCAAGCACGTAAAGAGACCAGAGTTTTCCCCTCCATTTAAAATGGAGTTGTCTCAGACTTTTGACAGTTGCCTATCCCATTTGTGGTTGACTAATTGTAAGTTTTATTTTTTTGTAGCAAAGTTCAAGAAATCAATGTTAGTTTGGTGACTAGTTTCTGTGCACATTTAGACATATCGGTGTTTTTGAGGGGAAAAGGCAGAAATGAATTCAGTCCTCTGATGATCATGGACTTGTGAGAGAAAAAAAAAGTATCTTAAAGGACAAGGTAAAGCCACTTTGGGGAGATTGTGGAAGAATCCACAGATCAAAGACAGCATCAGGCACAGAGAAGAGCAAATTCAGGGGCTCCCGAGAGGGTGGTAAGACACTGAAAAGAAACAAACAAAAAAAATTCAATTTAATTTTAAAATGAATTAAGGCATATTTTCAACATGTAGGTATGATTTTATTAGATAATTTCACCTGAGAAGAAATTCCAGAGAAGTCGGAAGAAAAGAAAATAATGGCTGGTCCTCAGGTAAATGTGCTCCAGGGCAGAAGGAAGGTCTGTGTTTAAAAATTGCAAACCTTGCCAGGTGAGGTGGCTTAGCCTGTAATCCTGCACTTTGGGAGGCTGAGGTGTGTGAATTCCCTGAGCCTGTGGGTTTGAGACCCACCTGGGCAACTTGGCAACACCTCATCTCTACAATAAACCAAAAAATTAGCCAGGCATGGTAGCGTGCACCTGTAGTTCCAGGTACTTGGAAGGCTGAGGTGGAAGGATTGCCAGAGCCCAGCAGGTCGAGGCTGTGGTGTCCGAGAGCGGCCACTGCACTCCAGTCTGGGTGACAGAGTGAGACTCCAAATCAAAAAAAAAAAAAAAAAAATTGCAAACCTTCTTTCTGCCCTTGTGATGGTCCTGCTAATAAGTTTGTTTCAACTATTTTAGTTCTTGCTGGCATATTCAGTGGGTCTACCAGACACTGCTTCCTACATAGCCTCTTCTGTTCTCTGCATCCATAGTGCTTAGATGCCATGAACTCTACTCACCATGAATGTATGACCTGAGGTATTAAAAATGTTCCCTTGTGGCTAGGAAATATGGGAAGGCATGGATATCCTAGATTCCCTCAGGTAATGGGGTAGATCTTCAGATCCCAGTAAAGGATGAGAACATGTAGTATTTTCTACTTTTTTCTGAATTGGAGTCTCCCTCTCTCACCCAGACTGAAGTGCAGAGGCACACTCATGGCTACCACAGCCTTGATGTGTGCTCAGGTGATCCATCTGCCTCAGCCTTCCAAGTAGCTGGAATTACAGGCATGTACATCCATGCCCAACTAATTTTTTGATTTATTGTAGAGATGAGGTCTCTCCGAGTTCCCCAGGTTGGTCTCACACCCATGGGTTCAAGTAATCCTCTCATTTTGACCTCCCAAACTGCTGGGATTATAGACATATGCCAAGCATCCACCTGGAATATATACTTTTAAGGTTCTGTCTGGATGCTCCATCAATTCAATGGAGAACACAGTTAATAAAATGCACGTTTAAACAGGGTGACAGTTACTTCTCAAAATAACTCAGAAAAATCTGAAAAAGAATAATTAGAAGAGACTTGCTCTCTAGGATGCTAAAAACAAGCAATATAAATATACCTTTGGAGATTACTTGCCATGGGAAATACCTGTAGGCTGATTTCTGCCTACAATATGTTTATTATTAAACTGAGTTTACAGATTACTATATTGGTCTGGTGTGGTGGATCAGCCTGTAATCCCAGCACTTTGGGAGGCTGAGACAAGCAGTTTGTCTGATCCTCGGGGTTTGAGACTAGCATGGGCAAATTGGTGAGACCTCATCTCTGCAATAAATCATAAAAACTAGCCAGGCATGGTTGTGTGCATCTGTAGTTCCAGCAACTTGGAAGGCTGAGGTGGAAGGATTGCCTAAGCACAGTAGGTAGACACTGCAGTGGCTGTGAGAATGCCACTGCACTCCAGCCTGGGCAACAAGAGTGAGACTCCAACTCAAAAAATAATAATAGCCGGGCTGGGTGGCTAAGCCTGTAATCCCATGCCTTTGGGAGGCTGAGGTGAGTGGATTGCCTGAGCCCGGGGGTTCAAGACCTGCCTGGGACCTCATCTATACAATAAATCAAAAAATCAGCTGGGTGTGGTAGCGCATGCCTGTAATTCCAGCTACTCAAAAGGCTGAGATGAAAGGATCGCCAGAGCCCAGCAGGTCGAGACTGCAGTGGCTGGGAGCGGCGACAGAGTGAGACTCCAACACATACACACACACGAAAATAATAATAAAAATAAATTACTACATTTTTGGGCAATAAGATCTCAGCATGGATTTTGTGTTGTGCCTGTGTGTTTTGGCACCTGATACCAACTTTTTTTTGAGTTGGAGTCTCACTCTGTCGCCTCGACAAGTAGCTGGAATTACAGGTGCACACTACCATGCCCGGCTGATTTTTCTTATTGTAGAGATGAGGTCTCGCCCAGTTGCCCAGGCGGGTCTCGAACCTGTGGGCCAGGCAATTCACTCACCTCGGCCTCCCAAAGTGCAGGATTACAGACTGAGCCACTGAGCCCGGCAACCTGATACCAACCTGATACCAAGCCCGGCAACCTGATACCAAATCTCAAGGAGATCAAGACAGCAATGAGCTGTGATTATGCCACTGCATCCTAGCATAGTAATAATAAGACCCACCAACTGGAAAAAAAAGTGCAGAAACTCAAACTAGCACTGTATCTCCTTATTCAGAATCTTCCACCTCCGCTTTCCAAGTGGCAAGATCTACAGGTCTGAGCTACCAAGCCCAGGTTTTTAAAAAAATTTATTGTTGTTTCGAGATCTCACCAAGTGGCCCAGTCTGGTCTTAAACCCCTGAGATCAGGCCATTCTCTCACCTCGGCCTTCCAAAGTGTGGAATCACTGGCTTGAGGCACTATGCTCAGCCTCTCACAGTATTTTTGTGTGTGTATCTTACTCACTTCACTTAGCATAATCTTACAGTTTTATCCATAAGGTTAAAATGGCAGAATTCTTTAATTTGTTTTATGACTGAATGATATGCTGTTATGTATATGTATGATATTTTCTTAATCAACACAGAATCCACAAATATTTAAGTTGTTTTCAAGATTTTCCTTTTTGACAAATGCTGCATAGAACACAGGGGTGCAAATAATTCTTTGAGATAGTGATTTTATTTCCTTTGCTTATATACTCAGAAAAGGGATTTCTGTGTTACATGGTAGTTTGTCTTTATTTTTTTATTTTTTATTTTTTATTTATTTTTTGAGTTGGAGTCTCACTCTGTCACCCAGACTGGAGTGCAGTGGCTGCTCCTGGCCACTGCAGCCTCGAACTGCTGGGTTCTGGCGATCCTTCCACCTCAGCCTTCCAAGTAGCTGGAATTACAGGCATGCACTACCACACCAGGCTGATTTTTTTTTTTATTGTAGAGATGAGGTCTCTCCACCCAGGCGAGTCTTGAACCCACGGACTCAGACAATCCACTCACCTCAGCCTCCCAAAGGTGCGGGATTACAGGCTGAGCCACTGAGCTCGGCTGTTTTTATTTTTAAAATAATGTTCTGCTGGGTGCAGTGACTCATGCATATAATCATAGCATTTTGGGAGTCCGAGGTAAGAGGATTGCCTGAGCCCTTTCATTCGAGACCAGGTTGGGCAACTTGGTGAGACCTCATCTCTACAATAAATCAAAAATTAATTGGGCATGGTAGTACGCGCCTGTATTTTGACTACTTGGAAGGCTGAGGCAGAAGTATAGCCAGAGTCCAGCAGGTCAATGGTGGGGTGACCAGGAGTAAGTCACCTGCACTCCAGCCTGGCCAATGGAGTGAGACTCCAACAACAACAAAAAAAAACCACAAAAATAATGCCCTTAGTTTTGCTTATTTTGGTAAGTCTATGTATTCCCTTATATTTCAACCATAGTTTTTCCTGATCTCGTACAACCAGGTCCGTATCTATAGATTCTGACTCTGGATTTAACTGATGAAAGACCAGAAATACTTTGGACCAGGCTAGGTGGTTCAACCTGAGATCCCAGTACTTGGGAGGCCAAGGTGAATGGATTGCCTGAGCTTGCGGTTTGGAGACCCGCACAGGCAACTTCAAGAGACCTCATCTCTACAATAAATCAAAACTTAGCCAGGCATGGTAGCATGTGCCTGTAGTTTTGGCTACTTGGAGGACTGAGGCACAAGGATCTCCAGAGCCCAGCAGGTTGAGGCTGAGATGGTGAGGAGCATGCCACTGCACTCCAGTTTGGGCGACAGAGTGAGACTCCAACTGAAAAAATTTTTTTTGAAAAAATAGATTATTGCATTTTCTCATCAGGATATTAGATTGCTCAATCCTGTCCAATAAGCCCACAGCCAATATACATTTCATGTTATCTTTATTCATTTTGTATTCCCGTCTTGATATTTATAAATGACACATCTTTCATTTCTCATTTTTTCTGCTTGATTATGACTATTATGCCTCTCTAGTTAATTTTTTTAAATTCATTTATTGTATTTTGGAGCTTCACTGTTTTATTGAATTCTTTTCTATAGTTTTACTTTGTGTTGATATTCTTAATTACCTATGTAATTTCTATTTTTCTGTCTGTGTTCTATTTTACTTACTGAGCATACTTAAGAAGATTATTTTGAGTTTTTCAAATAATGCATAGATCTTTATTTATTTATTTATTTATTTTTTGAGTTGGAGGCTCAGCCTGTAAACCCTGCACTTTAGGAGGCCAGGCAAGTGGATTGACTGTGCCCGCATATTTGAGATCAGCCTGGCAACTTGGCGAGACCTTGTCTCTAAAATAAATCAAAATTATCTGGGCTTGGTAGCCCGTGTCTGTAATTCCAGCTACTTGGAAGACTGAGGCAGAAGGATCAACTGAACCCTGCAGGTCGATGCTGAGCCCAACAGGTCAATGCCAGTAGTGTGCCACTGCAATCTAGTCTGGGTGGCAGAGTGAGGTTCCAACTCAAAATTTTAAAAAAAGAAAATTTAAAATCAGTTGCTCATTCCAGTAATGAATAGTCTAGATTTATTTTGAGTTGAAGTCTCATTCTGTCACCCAGACTGGAGTACAGTGGCCGCTCCAGGCCACTGCAGCCTTGACCTGCTGGGCTCCAGCGATCCTTCCACCTCAGCCCTCCAAGTAGCTGGAACAATAGTCTAGCGTTTTACATGAAAAGGTTGATATTGATCAGCTGGTCTATAGATTGTGGGTGCTTCTCAAATATGGTGCCAGGGTGTGTTGATGCTATTTTCTGAAAACCAAAGATTGTCCTCTTTCATTTTTAGATCCCATAACCGTTACCTCCCTAGTATACTGTCTGTAGTATTAAAGCATTTCTGGTGCTGTAAAAAATGTTAATTTTTTACTCAATAGACACAACCCTGTCATCTGTAATATGCCCTCATTTTTTTCAGTACTCCATGTCAGGATGACAAAAACCAGTCAAAAGACATCTTCACAAAATCCAAAACTTTGAAAACTTGATCAATTTTTCTAGGTCTCTCCAAAAAGAGACATGGAGCATTGGGAGTTTTTTTTCCTGAGCCCACTGTGCTGTTCTGGGGAGGAGGGGAACATGTAGTAGAAAGTCATGTCTGGTCACCTTTCTGGTGAAAAGCAGAGTCCTGGAATGTAAAGGAAGCAAAGACAATAGCCATTCACTCATGTAGATGAGAATACTTGTGCCAGTGACACAAATGAGAGATCCAAATGGCCTAGGGGGAGCCATACTTTAAAATGTGGATTAGGAAGCTCTGCTCCAATGAGAATAATTTTGGGAAGCCTAGGTTTCCATTACTGACACAGAGCGGCATCTTCTGTTTACCCTTATGCTCTTCAATTCTACATCATGGATTTCCTTTTCAGTACACTTGCAGCATATTCAAAGTGAGAGCCAATATTCTCATGTCTTGTGAGGGACTTCATGATCTGACTACTCATCCATTGCTTTGGGGGTTTGGGGGAAATTTGGGTATATTTCTAGGGATTCCTCTTTTAAGTTTTTTTTTTTTTTTTTTTGAGAGTCTCACTCTGTTACCCAGACTGGAGTGCAGTGGTCGCTCCGGGCCACCACAGCCTCAACATGCTGGGCTCTGGCAATCCTTCCACCTCAGCCTTCCAAGTAGCTGGAACTACAGGCATATGCTACCATGCCCGGCTAATTTTTTTGATTAATTGTAGAGATGAGTTCTTGCCAAGTTGCCCAGGTGGGTCTTGAACCCGTGGGTTCAGGCAATCCACTCACCTCAGTCACCCAAGCGCGGTATTGCAGGCCGAGCCACCTAGACCAGCTTAAGTCATTTTAAAAAGATCTGTTTATGTCTCATGACAAATGTATAAGGGAAGTAGTGGTGCTGTTGGAAATTGGTTCAGAAATCTCAAGAACACAAGATACAGATAAGTCATGTTTTCTGCATTATAATGCCAGTTTTATGAAGGTTTCCAAACATAATGCTAAAGGAGTTGGGACTAAGTCATTTTATCAGGGCAGAAAGCATTTTCTTAAATTTTTGACAATGTATTTTTATGTTAAAAATTTTATTTTCTTACTATAAACTAACCCTAGAAAATTTTGGCTTTTTTTTTTTTTGACTTGGAGTCACTCCATGACCCAACTGGAGTGCAGTGGCATGCTCCCAGCCAGTAAAGACTTGACCAGCTGGGTTCCAGCAATCCTTCCACCTCAGCCTTCCAAGCAGCCAGAACTACAGGTGCACACTATCACCCCTGGCCAATTTTTTATTAATTGTAGAGACGAGGTCTTTCCAGGTTGCCTGAGCAGGTCTTGAACCTGCGGGCTCAGGCAATCCACTCACCTCAGCTTCCCAAAGCGCTAGGATTACAGGCTGAGCCACTGAGCCCAACCTATGCTTAGAAATTTAACATTTATTTGCCTACATGTGTCTTCTAGAAAATAGAATGATGTATCTATTCACCTCTCAGTATTCCTAAAAGAAACTAATGTTGTAGGTAAACCTAAAACTTTGCCAAGCTACAGTAAAAAATTTGTTACCTTTTGTCCTTTCTACTATCACTTTATAATTTTTGCTCTATAATTATATAGAATCCCAGAACTAAGTTTTGTTCATTAGCATTTAATTTGAAGTATATTAGTTTACATATAATTTATTTTCCAATTCTTTTTTTTTTTTTTTTTTTTGCATTGGAGTTTCCCACTGTCACTCCTGGCCACTGCAGCCTCTACCTACTGGAGTGCGGCAATCCTTCTGCCTCAGCCAACCAAGTAACTGGAACTACAGGCACACACTACCATGCCCTGATAATTTTTTTTATTTTATTTATTGTAGAGATGAGGTCTCGCCAAGTTGCCCAGGTGGGTCTCGAACCCGCAGGCTCAGGCAATTCACTCATCCCTGCCTCCCAAAGCACAGGATTATAGGCTGAGCCACCGAGCCTGGCCACAAATTTCTAAAATAACATATTTGAATTTATATATCATCTTAAGAGGTGAGTTAGATAATTAGTAAGCTTTCCACTTTTGTTTAAATATTTATTTTCTGTTTATTGCACGTGAAAAGTATAATTAGCATTTCCTTTCCCATCAGCCAACTTGTATGTGAACAATAGTATGTATTTCCAGTGGTTTATTTTATTCATAAGTGTGTCATACCGTATTTTACAATATTCAAATTGCTTCTGGTATTTATAAATGTAAGGTTTTTCTTTATCTCCAAAGACTAAATTACCAGTTTCCCTTTTGTGCATAAATAAGAGCAATATATTTATCAAATAGTAAAGAAGATTCAGTAGTATAACTTAAATGCTTAGTAATAGCCAGGTTCGGTGACACATACCTATAATCCCAGCACTTTGGGAGGCTGAGATGAGAGGATTACCTGAGTCCACGGGTTTGAGATAAGCCTGGCAAGTTAGCTAGACCTCATCTCTACAATAAATTAACCCAGCAAGGTGGTGTGTGCCTGTAGTTGCAGATACTTGGAAGGGTGAGGTGGAAGGTATTAGGGTTTGGAGTGTGGAATGTTGGAGAGGAAAGACGAGGGGAAGAGGCGCAGCACCGCTGGAGCCGGCAAGCCGGAGGTGCTGCCCTGGGAACCCAGAGATCCAAGTAAATGCAAAGAACTGTAATACAGAGAAGTGAGAGAATAATAGAGTTATTTAAGAAAAGTGCACACCCCCCAGACAGGGAGTGGGCCTACACTCTAGGTGAGTGTGGTGTCGTAGCTCCCCAAAGCCCTGGCTTAAAACCTTTTCTTGGAGATGTTGCACGTGACTGCTGTGACTTCTTTATCAACCACCTGTGGATGTCTTGGAGATTCTGTGACACAGGGACACATTAATGTCTGCCCACATTATCATAGCCCCTAGAGAAGGGCATGACAAGGATTCTAATTCTTCTGCATCTTCCTGAATGACATTCCTTAGAGCTAATGGAGGGTGCACCTCCCCTTATCTCCTAGGCATTCCCATTGGGTAGCTTCGGGGCATCTGTGGCTTCCCTTTAGATAGTGCCCAATTTCCTGGAAGATTGAATCCCCACCTGCTCTCCCTCTGAGCGGTTATAACTTTTGTAATTACAAATTTCATGACTTTTACAATCCTTACCCAATGCATGATGTCTTAGGCCTTGTAAACTCCCTTTACTCTGTGCAAGCTCGATTGACACTATGAGATACACTGATGCCTGGCAGCAGGAAGTCTGTTCCTGAAAAGACAAAGGTTGCAAAGTTAATTTTACTTAAAGTGTGCACTTCTCCAATAGCATAGCTTATATTTTCTCATCATTGTATTAAGGTTTAGGAACAAGATGAAAAATGGCTTCCCACTCTCGATGTGTCTTTTCAGAAGCATCACCTAGCACAATATGTTGAGACTCTGGTGGCACAGCCTATAATCCCAGCACTTTGGGAGGTCAAGGCTAGAGGATTACCTGAGACTGCTGATTCAAGACCAGCATGGGCAACTTTGTGAGACCTTGTCTTTACAATAAATCACAAAAAATAGCTGGACATGGTGGCCTGTGTTTGCAGTTCCAGCTACTTGGAAGGCTGTGTCAGATCACCTAAGCCCAGCAGGTGGAGACTGTGGTGACTGTGAACATGCCATTGGACTCTAGCCTGGGTGACAAGAGTGAGACACCAACTAAAAAAAAAGATAATATGACTCTTTAAAATTAAATTAAATGTATTTTATGAATCTGAGTCTCACTCCATCACCCAGGCAGTAATGAAGTGGCACCAACACAGCTTATCACAATCTTGACCTGCACTTAAAGGATTCTTCCATCTCAGACTACCAAGGAGCTGGAACTACAGGCATGTGTGACCACTCTCAGCTAAATCCTTTCAGCTATTATAACTACATAGATGTGTTAAGCTATCCATGTTTGTCTCAAATCCCTGGGCTCAAGCAATCCTCTCCCCTGTCTCTCCCCCCACCACTGACCTGGATTTTAAAAAAGAACACACAATCCAAAAGGGGTCTTTAGGCCACCATCTCATCATCATCTTTGTTTTAATGGCTCTTCCAAATATTCCCACAGTCCCTGTTCCAACTCGTTGTCTTGACTTTGGAAGTCCCACAAGACAGAATGAGGCTTGCACCTGGTGACATACCCTGGGGATATCTACCTTGATACTCCATATTATGCAACTACCTGGCTGTAACCAACTACCCCAGGGCTTCCCCCACCCCTTCTCAAAGCCTTTCTTCGCAGGCCTTCCGGGGACCCCACACCACAAGCCCTGACTTGGGCTTAGGGGTTCACAATCCATTGTTGGTCCAAGGAGACTCCTTAGCACTGTGATGGAGGCAGGAGAGAGGGACAGGGCCAGGACAACAGTGTCTCCCCAGTCCCACACATCCAGAGAGCATGATTGTCTGGAGAAGCCTCTGCTCAGCAAGGTCACTGTGGAGTCAGGACTCTGGGGACTGCTAAGCACCACCCTGAGCCAATGCAGCTCTTTTATCAGGGTCCATTCACTCTTCCCTTCTCACACACGTCCACATCCTCCTCATCTCCCAGCTTCCGGGTGTCCTGAAGTCCTTCCTATGAACACCCAGGACAAGCAGGTCACAGGGCAACAAAGGCTGAAGTAAAGACTTGCAGTTCTCTTGGAGATGACCAGGGGTTTCCACTGGTGCCAGATACAAAAAAAGCCAGTCAGTAGCTGAAAGCAGCCTCCTCACTTCCGGCAACTCTCTAATCGAACAGTTTCCAAGTCACCATCCACTGATTGAATAAGACTCCAGATCCCCCTTCTGATCTTGAGTTACAAGAGTTGCATTCAAACAGGGCTGCAGGATGCAAGAAAAACACATGTCTGCTTACACCTTCTAAAAAGGAATTAGTTTGGAGGAAAGGTATGTAAGAAAAGACTTTCATTTCACAGAGATCTGAAGATTTGGCTTTTTTTGTTGTTTTTTTGGCTTATGTATTTGTTTTATATTTAAAAACGAAAAAATGTGTTGTTATGTTTTGGTAGAAAGGCAACATTTTTTAAAAATCAGTTTTCACATTGTCAGGTGCATGCCATGGCCGCTATGCTGGCCTCAGTTTCGGAAAATGTTCCATTGTATGATAGTGAACAACACAAACCTGTAAGAGAAAGCCCAAGAGGAATAATTAGGAGAAAGAAAGTACAGCTGCAAAAATAGAGTTATCTGAACATGATATTCCAGGTGAAGACTGGTCAGGATCAACCACTGCACAAGGTTGCTCAGAAAACATAACCTCAGCCAAGGGTAATGAAAGAACTTAGGCGCCAGTAACAACTCCACACCTGTTAGGGACCAAGAGATTTATTAAAGCGGCTACAGGAAAAAGGAAAAGGGTCTGTAGCTGAGGGGGTTAGGGAGGAAGAGAGAGAGAGAGGTAGAGGGAGAGAGGGAGAGGGAGAGGGAGAGAGAGGGAGAGGGAGAGAGAGAGGGAGAGGGAGAGGGAGAGAGAGAGAGAGAGAGAGAGAGACGAGGGGGATAATGCAGGGAGAGGGCTGTATTTATGGGCCTGGCAGGGGCTGGCAGTGCCGTGCTTGGGCTTTATTGGAGGAGACTATGAGGTAGCATTCCTATAGGGAGAAATTATTCGTGCACAGGTTTAAACTTTGTGTGCATGTGAAACTGTATGGGGAGAAGCCGGAGCTTAGGGCCTTTGTTGTCTTTGTGCAGTTCTATATAGTGTTTAGCGCCATCTCAGGAGACGCCCTTCTGACTGTTCCCTGCACCCTTCATTCCCACCTTTTCTGTTTATTTGGGAGAGGGGCGTTGTTACTCTTTCTGGCTGCTTCCTGCTGGATGTGGGCATTGTGGGGTGGGGTGGGGGAAGGGCACAGAACCAGTCAGAACAGGGCCCAGAGTTAGGCACTGAAGGTGAAGATTTTTGAAGGTGAGAGTTCCATGAAAGTTCATTGTAAATGTAGAATGGTGACTTGTTCCAGCCAGTCTTCCAGTGGGCATGAGGACGGCAGTGACCATCTGTCTTGGAGTAGACTGTGGAGGTAATAGAGAACCTGGAAGAGAACATATCTAAAAGAGAAGTTAAGTGATGTTTAGGGATGAGGTGGTGACTCTTCTACTGGGACAGGTTGATAACTATTGAGTAATAGGAGGTTGAGGTTTTGATTTGAGAGTTCAATTAAGTGTTGTTGGAGAAATTTAAAGATACATGGGGCTATTAGACAAAAAATGCAAATTAGAATGACAGGGCCTAGGAGTGGGACTAGCCAGGTGACAACAGGGTGCTGTAACCAGGTGAAAGGAGAAGAGTTTGGCTGTTGGCGGCACCGTTTTAATTCTTCACTTAGATGATGAGGACGTTTAGGTTTTCTTCCACTAGGCCAGTTTCGTTGATGTAATAACAGCATTCCTCTCCGAGAAAGAGGCAAGTGCCTCCCTTGTCAGCCGTTAGAAAGTCTAAGGCTCATCGGTTTTGTAAGGTGACCTGGGCCAATGAGGTGATTTGGCATTGTAAGGAGGCTAGGGACACTGCTGAAGCCTCTAATGCAAATTGTAGTTTATTGGCGAGGTCTTGAGAGGAGGTAATGCTGTATGCTAGAGCCCCACTGCCTAAGCCTGCTGCTGCCAGAGCAGAGGCAAGAAAGACTCCTGCGATTACAGGAAGAAAGACTGCCCGGTTTTGGTGGGGTGGAGTGATAATATCATTGTTGTAGGTTTATTATGTATTTTGTAGCAAATTCCCCTTGTGTGTATAGGGTTAATTGAGGTACCAGGATGACCAGGACACATGACGAATTAAAGGTTTTAGTAAGGGTGCCATTGCACCAGAAGAAGAAGCCAGGTGGGGCACAGGTAACGTTAACAAGTGATGGTTGAGTTGAAGTTGTGAACAGGGGAATTCCTGATAGTGGGGGGAAATGAACAGTAGGATTTTGTGTGCAGGAGGTGGTAAGATTTCCTATGAATGGTACTGCCGTAAATGGGGGGCGACTGAGGGATGCACATAGGAAGCAGAAAAGTTGCCTAGATGTGAATAGTTGAGAAAGCATGCTCTCTGTTGGACTACTGAGAGCCAGGAAAATGGGGTGACTTTGGCTGTCTATGGAGGTTTGTAATATTGCCTCTTGTTTTGTTATTTCAGGAGCTAGGTTTGGGATATTTGGCTGAATTTGGACATAGGTGCGGTAAGTTTTGATGGTTCCTGCTGGGGTGGAGTCAAGGATTCCATTGTATACTTTGCCTACCACCCCTTTTGCCCACATGTTATCCCAGGGATGTTTGACGTTTAAGTAGAATTGGTCTCCACCTTGTGAAGTGAAAAGAAAAATGTCTCTATCATCGTCAAACCTTTCTATGTTTATGGAGTGGAGTGTGCAAGAGAGTTTTGGACATCCCTCATAAATTTCAGGGTTTTGCTTACAGTAATCTTGGGTTTGGTCAAAAAGAAAGCAGAATTGAGGTACTTTGTACCATGTTAAAGAAAGTGAGCACATGGAAGAGAGAGAGATGGGGATAGAAACTCGAGAGTGGCAGCCTATATGACTGGTAGTCTGCTGTGGCCAGACGTTGGGTATATGAGTGATCTTTAGAAGTCCAGAACTCTTCTACAAAGAATCTCCAGCGAAATGGTGGGATGGGTGGAGTTGTTTCACCGTTCAGGTGGGTTAAAATTAATAGTGGAAGGAGGGTTAGGCTGGTAAACATAGTGCTGTAAGTGGTGAATTTTACAAAAGACAATAAGAATGAAGCTAGTTATAATGAGGAGTTATGTAATAGCCAACAAAGCTTTGGCTGTGGATGGACAATTTGTAGGTGTTGACTAAGTAAGTAATATGGTAAGGAGGATGGCAATTAAGCCAAGAAAGGAAAGGGGCCAAGGGTTACAAGCTTCTTTCACTGAATCCAGGATGTTTGTCTGGATTTGGATTTGGATGGGTGGCGAGTCGGGACAAGCGAAGTCTGAGTGGTTGTTCTGGAACCTTGGAGCAGGTGTACCTGTGGGTAGGTGGACAAGTGTTATTATGGGTGGGTTGTGAGGAAGGAGGAGTGGCAGGTTTAAGATGGGAAATGTGAATCCATGGGGTAACCTGACATTGGGCCATGATAAGTTTTGCTGCCATGGGAGTGGACACAACTACTTGAAGAGGTTCGGACCACTTTGGGTTAAGATGGGTTGTAGTTTCTGGGTTGGAAAAATAGACCTATTGTCCAGGAATAAGAGGAGGTGGGATTTGACCATTGGAAGAAAGAGGCAAAAGTAGGTTTTGATATTCCCAAATGTGGGAACGAATAAAAGAAAAGAGGGGGTAGAGCATGTGAGTGGGTGTTAGAGGGGTTGAGGTTGAGATTCCCAGAGGGAGTGCTGGGCGGCCACACATAACTTCAAATGGTGAGAGTTGAGACAGTTTTTTTGGGCGGACTCGCATGCAGAAGAGGGCCAGTGGGAGGAGGGAGACCCAGTCTCGATGGAGTTCGAGGGATAATTTGGTGAGAATGTCTTTAAGAGTGCGATTGGCTTGCTCAACTCTTCTGGACGATTGTGGGTGGTGTGGGATATGGAAATGCCACTTAATGTGGAGGTCAATTGTTAGGGATTGTACCACTCATGAGGTAAATTCGGGTACATTATCAGATTGGAGCGACAAAGGGACACTAAGCCTAGGAATTAAGTGATTAGCAAGGATGGACCCTATGGTTGCTGCTCGTTTGTTTGTGGTGGGGTATGCCTCTACCCTATCCAGAAAAGGTGTCAAAAAACCAAGATGAGGAGGTATTTGATGTTGCGAACCAAAGGCATGAGAGTAAAATCAACCTGCCAGTCTGTACCTGCAAGCTGGCCCCGGGCCTGATGTGTGGGAAAGGTTCCCAGTTTTAAGGGGGTATGGGGATTAGTTCACTGGCAGATAGAATATTGAGCAGTAATGGTTTTTATAAGCTTTATATGGTGGGGGTCGAGGGTGAAGAAGTTTTTTAGGAAAGACGTTAGAGCAGAGGGATTGGTATGGAAGATTGAGTGTAGATATGGGATAAGGTCTGAGATAGAGAGGAAGTTGGCGTTGGTGAATTGGTGGGAGGTGTATAGCTTGGACCAGGGTGGGCAACAGCTGCCATGGTGGGGATGGACCGTAAGGCTGCTTGTCGGACCGTGTTATCTGCCCTGGAGTTTCCCTGACTTATGAGTGAGGAGTCGGACTGGTGGGCCTTGCGGTGAGAAATGCCAATGTTAGTGGGAAGTATAGAGGCGGTGAGAAGATTGGAAATTAGTTTAGCATTAACTATTGCTGATCCTTTGGTAGTAAATAACCCCCTTTCCTTCCATATGGCCAAGTGGGAGATGAGAATGTGGAAAACATATTTGGAGTCAGTGTAGAGTGAGAAGAGTGTCCAGTCACTAACTGGAATGCTGGAGTGGCAGCTATAAGTT
This sequence comes from Cephalopachus bancanus, assembly GCA_027257055.1. Classification (NCBI taxonomy): domain Eukaryota; kingdom Metazoa; phylum Chordata; class Mammalia; order Primates; family Tarsiidae; genus Cephalopachus; species Cephalopachus bancanus. Next base: position 27,181 of record JAPVLO010001561.1, on the reverse strand, counting down.
CTGCCTGTTGGTTAGTGGTGCCTGGCAGGAGAGGCTTTGCCTCAATGACATGTGTAATAGAGGTGATGGCATATCCTGCGACCCGGGACCCATTGTGGAGGAAGGATCTGCCATCAGTGAACCAGGTATAGGAGGGGAAGGGCAAATGTCCTTCCTGGATATGAACTGGACAAGGGAGAAGAGCCTCTACAGTTTTTATGCAGTCATGGGTTAGTGGGGTGGTGGAAGAAAGGAGTAATGTGGCTGGGTTTAGGGGTGCACAAGTTTGAAATGATATAAAGGGATCTTGTAGGAAGAAGACAAGGAGCGACAGGACTTGACCGGGAGGTAGTGTTTGAAGGCCCTTGTAGCTTAAGAGGTGCTGCACATGGTGGGGGGAGGTCACAGTAATGGGGGCCCCAAAGGTGAGTTTTTTTGATTCACATACTAGCATGTGGGCAGCAGATAGTGCTCGCAGACATGGGGCCCAGCCCTGAACAGTGTGATCTAACTGCTTTGAGAGATAAGCCACTCGGGCGAATGTCTGTCCACAAAGTTGCCCTAGGACTCCCAAGGCTACCCCTTTGTTTTTGTGGACATATAAGATGAAGGGTCGTGTATATCTGGCAGATGGAGAGCAGGGGACCTCATGAGGGCTTGCTGAAGGGCAATAAAAGGTTGTTTGATGGAGGAGGATGTTAGGAGTGGCTCATTGGGGTCTCCCTTTATGAGAGTATAAAGTGGCTTTGCAAGTAGGGCAAAGTTGGGAATCCACACCTGAAAGTATCCAGCCGGCCCCAAAAATGATTGGATTTCCTCTTTAGTCTTGGGTGTATGTAGGGATTGGATTAGGGCTTTTCAGTCTGTTGTTATGGCCTTTTGTTGGTGTGAGATGGCTACCCCCAGATACGTGACTTGTGTGGCAGACAGTTGGACTTTTGGAGGGATACCCAATATCCCTTTTCTGCTAGAAAGTTAAGGGTGAGTGCAGTGTCCATTTGAGAATCAGCTAAGGAAGGGCTACACAGGAGGAGGTCATCCACATACTGAATAAGGGTGGATTTGGTAAGTGAGGGGCACTTAAGATCTGCTGCTAAGGTTTGACCAAACAGGTGGGGGCTATCTCGAAATCCTTGTGATAGGACTGTCCAGGTGAGTTGTGAATGGCGAGATATTGGGTCAGTCCACATGAACATGAAGATGTTTTGTGAGTCCGTTGCCAGAGGGACAGTGAAGAATGCATCTTTAAGGTCGAGGACTGAAAAGTGAGTAGCGGTCAGAGGAATTGAGGATAAAATGGTATAGGGATTGGGAACTAGCAGATGAATGGGGATGACAGCAGCATTAATGAGTCTTAGATCTTGCACTAAGTAGTAAGTGCCATTTGATTTTTGTACCACTAAAATGGGGGTGTTAAACGGGGAGTTGGTAGGGTGCACATACCCCTTAAAAAGAGTTAATGACAGGTTGAAGTCCCAGAAGGCTGAAGGTAGGAAGAGAGTATTGTGGTTGGTTGGGGTGGGCAGAGGGATTTTTGAGTTGAATGTGAACTGGGGGGCAGTGTGCTAAGGAGGGGAAGTTTACATCCCATACTTGGGGATTTACTATAGAAGGGGGTAAAGGAGGAAGTGAGTCTGTTGGGGAATCGTTAGTAGTGAGGAGGGCCAAAAATGAGGTTGTGGGAAATGGGTTGTTAAGGGCTGCACTTGGGTTAAAGGTGATGGACGCCTGGAATTTGTCTAGAATGTCCCTGCCCATAAGAGGTATGGGACATTGAGGCAGTACCAAAAAGGAATGAGTGAAGGGGACATTTGCAAAATGCACATAACTGAGGGAGTTATGCATGGGATGATGGACTGGCTCCCTACCCCGATTATAGGGGACTTAGGGAAGTTGGGCCCCAAAATTCTCGTATGGCAGAAAGGGTGGCTCCGGTGTCCAGGAGGAAATGGATGGGGAGCCTGTCAACCGTTATAGTGACCCTGGGCTCCCGACAATTTGAGATTTGTGTCAGGCAGGGAGACCCTGGGCCCCATCATTCCAGGGCTGCTGCCATACCCAACAGGTCTAAAGCAGGGTTGGGGGCTGACCCAGTCCCTATTTGGGGACCGGGGCAGTCGATTGCCCAATGTTCTGTCTGACTGCACTTGGGACATGGCTTTTGGGGCACTCTGGGGTTGGGGCAGCCTCCTACCCAATGTCCTGGTTTCCCACACTTGAAGCAGGGTCCTGGTGGCTGTCGCTGGGTTTGGGCATTGCCACCACCTTGGGTGACACCAGAGAAACCCTTAGTACTGTGGAGGCCCTGGGCCAGCATCTGATATTTATGCCTTTTTGCCTTTTCATCCCGGTTGTGGAACACCTTAAAGGCAGTTGCCAGGACATCATGTTGGGGAGTGAGGGGACCTCTGTCAAGCCTTTTTAGTTTTGCCCTAATGTGGAGGTCTGAGATAGAGAAGGGGACATGCACCTGAACAATACCCTCTGCGCCCGCTACTTCGCAGAGGGGAGTGAGGATGACTGGTGCGGCCTTGGATTGGGTTACCAGAGGGCTGCATGGGGGAGTGGTTGGAAGGGGAGGGTACAGAGGTTGAACTGCTGAAGCAGAAGTGGGTGGAGTGGAAGGGAGAGGTGAGGGCGGAGGAGCCTGGGTCTGTCTGTAAGGGGGGGCTCTTCTGCAGGGTCAAAATCTGAGATGGGAGAGGAGGGAGCAGGAAAGGGACTTGCAGTATCTGCAGTGGGGGGAGGGGGTTTAGAGGAGGAAGCTCAGACGTGCGTGGAACAATGGGAGGAAGAGAAGTTGTAGGGGAGGCAGTGGATGCTAGCATGAGTTGGGGGTGGAGGTTGGAGGGATTACAATTGAGGCAAAGGCGGGGGTGTTCACGGAGGAGAGAAAAGGACTGAATGTAGGGAATCTCTACCCACCGTTTTGAACGCTCACAGAAATTATATAGGTCCTGGATAATATTGGGATTGAGGGACCCCTGAGGGGTTATCTAAGGGATATGTTGGTCAGGCCTGTGTGCAGAGGCAAATTAGACATTTGGGCTTGATATTGGGGGTGAGTGAGAGTGTAGTGAGATTGTTTAAGAGGCATTTTAAGGGGGGAATCAGCTGGCAGGGATGACGAGCCCCCCATGGTGGGACAGGTGGACTAAACGGGGCATCCCCCAAAGAGTCAGCTGTCTGAGAAAAGTGGCTGTGGCAAAGTCTGTCATCACAGAGGTTTGGCACAAACCTGGGTTCTCCTGGAGAACCGAGGGGTCAAGGCACTTAGTGCTAGGAATTTTTGAAACAGAGAGCCCTTGACTGAGCAGCAGGTAGGAGGGTGTTCGAGATCCCTGCCAGTCGAACAGAGTCCACTGTAGGCTAGCAGACGTGGTAGCCCCTAGGGGAGTGAGAGATGGAATGGAAGAGGGAGACTTCAGGGTCCACTGTGGCCATGAAGGCCGAGGCAGTGTGCGCTCGCCTTGCCGAGGGGCCGGAGGGGCTGGATCCTGAGGTCAATTCCCTCTGGTGATCCCTGGCAAGTTTTAGGCTTCCTTGTTTTGGGGGAACTTACCTATCCAACGATCGCTGGTGGATGCAGCTCAGGTATTCAAGAGGGTGGGAAGGTCTAGGAGGGTTGGAGTGGTCACCAGCACCGAGTCGGGGTCCCACCCAAGGGCGAGAGAGACCCACACAAGGGTAGGAGAGACCTGATCCAAGTCACGGCACCAATGAAAGAACTTAGGCTCCAGTAACAACTCCACACCCGTTAGGGACCAAGAGATTTATTAAAGTGGTGACTACAGGAAAAGGAAAAGGGTCTGTAGCCGAGGGGGTTAGGGAGTGAGAGAGAGAGAGGGAGAAGGAGAGAGAGAGAGACAAGGGATGATATGCAGGGAGAGGCTGTATTTATGGGCCTGGCAGGGGCTGGCCAGTGCCGTGCTTGGGCTTTATTGGAGGAGACTATGAGGTAGTATTCCTATAGGGAGAAATTACTCACTCACAGGTTTAAACTTTGCATGCACGCATAACCGTATGAGGAGAAGCCGGAGCTTAGGGCCTTTGTTGTCTTTGTGCTGTTCTATATAGTGTTTAGAGCCATCCCAGGAGACACCCTTCTGACTGTTCCCTGCGCCCTTCAGGTAACACAGAGAACATGGAAGGCCAAGTGCCAACTAGTTCCTTCCTCCAATGACTTCCAATTTCTGTATCATCGAGCAGAAAACAGACTTTGAATGGGACATGCACCCTCACAGATGTGAATAGAGAGACACAAAATACAATATGAGAGAAGTGTAAACATATATATTAAAAAAAATTTTTTTAGTTGTAATCTCACTCCATCGCCTAGGCTGGAGTGCAGGGGCACTCTCACGACCACCCCAGCATCGACCTGCTGTTCTGGGAATTTTTGCACCTCAGTCTTCCAAGTAGCCAGAAATACAGGTGTGCTACCACACCTGGTTAATTTTTTTATTATTATAGAGATGAGTTATCGCCAAGTTGCCCAGGCTGGTATTGAACCCAGGCTCAGGAAATCTACTGGCCTCAACTTTCCAAAATGCTGGGATGACAGGCTGAGCCACCGAGTCCAGCCAGTTTTTAATCTTCATTTTAAAGATGTGGCGTACAATTCAGGGCTAGGTTTACAAATTTTTTTTTTTTTTTTTGAGTTGGAGTCTCACTCTGCTGCCCAGACTGGAGTGCAGTGGCCTCTCCCATCCACTGCAGCCTCAACCTGCTGGGCTCCAGCGATCCTTCCACCTCATCTTCCAAGTAGCTGGAATTACAGGCATGCGCTACTATGCCCTGCTGATTTTTTGATTTATTGTAGAGATGAAGTCTTGCTGCCCAGGCTGGTCTCAAACCCGCGGGCTCAGGCAATCCACTCACCTCAGCCTCCCAAAGGTGCGGGATTACAGGCTGAGCCACTGAGCCTGGCAACAAATGTTAATTGTGGAGCTAGAAGTGTACACATTATAGAGGAAGACTTGAAGGTAAACATTTAAAATACATCAAGACACTTGTGTGACATTATGAAGGTACTTAACCTGTCTGAGTGCCACTTTTCTCACCCCTACAATGGGGATCACAGGACTACTTCATCAAAATATTAAAAATATTGTAATATTGCCATGCAACTTACTCCAAGAAAACTGGAACAAACCTGGAATCCAGCTACTCCTCAGAATGTGTAAGCAGAAGAGGGTCAGAGACACAAAATGGAAGTGAAAGACACCCCAAGGAGCACCTGGCTCTGTAAATAGCAGCTGTGGTGGCATCAGGTCCAAACTTCTTAGGCAGCCACTGTGGAGACTTAGTGCACAGTGTCTTTGAGTCACATGCCCAACAACAGTGCATCTGAACAGAGTCACAAAAGTCCCCTTTCCACACATGCCCATTTAATGATGGACTGTCATGATATACTCTCTTTGTCTAAGACCTCTGGACAAATGTAATCAGATGCCATTATGTAAAGAGGAATCAGGGAATAGAATGAGAAGACAGAGGAAGGTATGAGAGACGCATGCACTTGACCACATAGAATGTCCCCACAAATCCTATTTAAAATTGGAAGACAAACCTGTATCCCAGCACCTTGGGAGGCTGAGTTGAGAGGATTGCCTGGGCTCAGATGTTCGATACCAACCTGGGCAACTAGGTGAGACCTAGTCTCTACAGTAAATCAAAGACAATTAGTCAGGCATAGTAGCGTGCGTCTGTAGTTCCATCTACTTTGAAGCCTGAGGTGGAAGAATTGCCTGAGCCCAGTAGTTTGAGTCTACAGTGGCTGTGAGCGTGCCACCTCACTCAAGCCTGGGAAACAGGGTGAGATTCCAACTCAAAAAATAAAATAGGAAGAACCCTAGTGTTAATCTGTGGTTTCCTTAGAATTCCTCAACTTGTTATCTCCATAAATATTCACGTTTCCTTCTTTATTAACAAAGGTGTTGATGAACTCACATGTATTTAATCCTAAGGTGTACATTTGCTCCAAGTACTGACCCGGCCTTCATTATTTTATCCTATCTCATATTTGGGAATCATTAAAAAAAAAAAAAACACCCTTGGGACATGTGTATTAAAATATGTCCTGTAATCCCAGCAATTTGGGAGGCTGAGAAGAGTGATTTGCCTAAGTTTGAGACCTGCCTGTGCCACTTGGTGAGACCTCGTCTCTACAATAAATAAAAAATTAGCTGGGTGTGGTAGTGCACACCTGTAGTTTTGGCTACTTGGAAGGCTGAGACAGAAGGATCGCCGGAGCCAGCAGGTTGAGGCTGCGGTGGCTGGAGCATGCCACAGCACACCAGATTGGACAATGGAGTGAGACTCCAATTCAAGAAAAGGAAAAAGAAATATTTCATTAACAGCAGAGTTTTATGCCATAGATATAACAACATGAAAGCTACTTCGTTGGGGAAAAAAAGAATTTCCTCTGAGGTCATGGGAATTTAGGGTCATTAATTATTAGAAGGCTACATGGAAGCAGAAGTGTTCCCAGAGTTTTCCACTGGCTAGATGGACAAATTTTTGAGATGGACCCTAGTGAGGTAGGTGCATACCTCAACGCTGTGGGTGACAAGCCTTACATCCAAAGCTGAGAGGCAAACTGATGAGTTTCCAACTTTCCCTAAGTGCCTCTCACTTTGAATGTCATTACCCCAAAGTTGGATCACCATCTGTTCCTGAAGGATCAGGTTACCCTCTGTGTCTCTTTGACACTGTCCAGTCAGGGCACAGTTGAGATGAGCCCTATGCGTACATGGAAAATGGCTGAGCCACCATCAGCTTCAGGTTGACTTCACGTCCACTGAAATGGGTTGGTAAAAATGCTCCGCTAGGCCAGGTTCAGCTGGGTCCGTGTCCTGCGGACAAGGAGCTCTCAAGACTCTAGTGTTCCCTGCTTGCCCCGTGACACACGAGTCAGCTAGCTCCTCCCACCTACAATGCCAGTGCAGCGAGAAATCTTAACCTTTTCTTGCCTCAGAGCCACCATTTGATCGCATCACATGTCACTCAAGACCAGAGAGGTGGACCCTGGAGCCTCATCCAATCAATGAGCGTTATGTTCTCAAATGGCCAATCAGGAGTTGGAAATGAGTGGGCAGGTCTTCATCTCCTGTGCCTGCTCACAGAGCTGGGTCTTCCCCACTGGACTGTCCTGTTATCTGGGAGCTTCTGGTAAATTACGAAGTATGAATTTATTTCTTTGTTTTGAGTTGGAGTCTCTCTGTCATGCAGGTTGGAGTGCAGAGGCATAGACACAGCCACCACAGCTGCAGCCTGTTGAGCTCAGGTGATCCTTCTACCTCAGTCTTCTGAGTAGCTTAGAAATACAGGCATGCACCACCATGCTTGTTTCATTTTTCTTAATTTATTGTAAAGAGTGGTCTAGTCAACTTGCCCAGGCTGGTTTCAAAATCCTGGGCTCAGACAATGCTCTTATCTCTGTCTCCCAAAGTCCTGGGATTACGGCAGGAGCTATGCACCTAACTTGGAGTATGAATTTCTATAGAATCACATTTTAAACCTTCCTAGGTAAGAAAATCATAAAGCAGAAAACATAAAACATCTGCTGACAGTGTTCTTGGGATTTCAGTGTCCAAAAACAAAGTCACCACTACTCTCACATATTTCCAAAATTATGCAAAAAGAAAAACTCAAAAATAGTTTGTAAATAAATGAGTAGATATTTTCATGTGTCTCAAAGCAACAGAAGAGCAGTCTGATCATGTAGTTGCTTATGAACTATTAAAAGAACTATGATTTTCACAGTAATCTTGAAGAAAATTCACAGAAGGAAAGCAAGAGTGTCTGGGGGATTTCAGTGCATGGAACAATAGATGTCCCCTTGGAAATCAGGAGAAAAAAATCTCAGGTTCCTCAGAAACTATTTCCATAGGAGCAGACCACATTGCAAACCTTATTTCAAGCTCTGATTCCACGTTGAATGTGTCATCTGCTTCATTCTCTTCTACCTACCGGGGGGTCTGGCTAAAGTACTGTGTCTCCAGGGCTCATTGCTTCACTCCAGAGAGATGGTCAGGTCTGGCTTAGAAACAGCAAGACCTGTTTTATTAAAAAAATTAACATGACACTTGCTGGGATTCTCCTATTACAATCCTAGTACTGTGCACAGGAAAGAATACATTAATCCGGGCTCGGTGGTTCAGCCTGTAGTCCCGCGTTTTGGGGAGGCTGAGGTGAGGGGAATTGCCTGAGCCCGCAGGTTTGAGACCCACCTGGGCCATTTGGTGAGACCTCATCTCTACAATAAATCAAAAACTAGCCGGGCGTGGTAGCACACACCTGTAGTTCCAGCTACTTGGAAGGCTGAAGTGGAACAATCGCTGGAGCCCAACAGGTGAGGTTGCGGTGGCCAGGAGCGGCCACTGCACTCCAAGTCTGGGCGACAGAATAAGACTCCAACTCAAAAAAAAAAAAGCAAAAAAACACAACACATATTTATCAAGTGACCATGGACTCTAGGTGAAAGGAGAGCACAATGAAAACAGGTTCAGCTGATAATGACAAGTGGAATTATCCAATAAGGCAGTAGTTAACCCAAAGTATTCTCTAATATATTGTCTTAGTCATAAGCAGGGAACAAAATCCACTCAACCAGGGTAGACACTTTACTTTTGTGAGTAATACAGTGAAAATGTGGGTACTGTACATTTGGGAGTGCTTTATTTCCATCATACACAATAATTGTAGTATTTGCCAGATGGAAATGAGTTAGAAATGATAATGTTAGAAAATTTAATCCAGTATATTTTTATTTACTTGTTTATTTATTTATTTGAGTTGGAGTCTCACTCCTTCGCCTAGGCTGCAGTGCACTGGCATGCACTCTCACAGCCACCCCAGTGTGACCTGCTGGCCCCTGGGGGTCACTCCAAGTAGCCGGAACTACAGATGTGTGCTACCATGCCCAACTATTTTATTTTGTTTTATATTTTATTAATTTTTAATTTTATTTATTTATTTATTTTTTATTTATTTATTTATTGTTTTTTGAGTTGGAGTCTTACTCTGTCACCCAGACTGGAGTGCAGTGGCTGCTCCTGGCCACCGCAGCCTTGACCTGCTGGCTCCGGTGATCCTTCCACCTCAGCCTTCCAAGTAGCCGGAATTACAGGCATGCGCTACCACACCAGGCTGATTTTTTTAATTTATTGTAGAGATGAGCTCTTGCTGCCCAGAAAGGTCTCGAACCCACAGGGTTTAGGCAATCCACTCACCTCAGCCTCCCAAAGGCATGGGATTACAGGCTGAGCCACTGAGCTCGGCTATTTTTTTATTTTATTGTAGAGACAAAGTCTCGCCAAGTTCCCAGGATGGTCTTGAACCCAAGGGCTCAGACAATCCACTCGCCTCAGCTTCCCAAAGTGTTGGGGTTACAGGTTGAGTAAGGAAGACCCACCCAGGCAACCTGGCAAGATCTTGCCTCTACAATGAATCAGAAATTAGCCAGGCTTGGAAGACTGAGGTGGAAGGATTGCTGGAGCCCAACAGGTAGAGGCTGAGGTGGCTGGGAGTGTGCCACTGCACTCCAGTCTGGGTGACAGAGTGAGACTCCAACACACACACACACATACACACACACACACACAAATGCAGCTTCTGATTCAGGCGATGTGGGGTAAACCTAAGTTTCTGCATTTTTATTTATTTCACTTCGGGGGGGTCTTACTTTGCTGCCCATCTTGGGATGCAGTGGCATAATCACAGTTCATTGCAGCCTTGACTTCCTGGCCTAAAAGGATTTACTCTTCTCAGTCTGCTAAGTGGCTGGGACAAGTTGTCATGTGCAAGGCAAACAGACAACACAACACAGTGCTGTCATATAATTAACCAAAAAGTTTGTAAAGTATAATCTGAATTTAATAATGAAGAAACAAATATTTTATGTAGAATTCCAGCTACAAGTTGTTGGGAGCCAGCCTTGGAGGTCCAACTGATTGACAGGGTCCTGGTGGGCCAAAGACCCCAGGCTGCAGTGCAAGCCCGGGAAGCTGAACCTCTTCTGTCTTCCACCTTTGCTGTTTGATGCAGCTGAAGAAATTCTGTGCAGTCGTGGAAGAAGAAAATGGCATGTTTATGCGAAGTACTCACACCTAACCTGAGAATGTCATGGTTCATTTTCCCATTTTCCCACTATGCCGCTTGGCCTTTTCTAACATAGGCAAGGGTTAAACTCTGAAGTACATCAAGAATGCTTTCTTTCACTTGGTTATAAGTTACTAGATATTGTTTGAATAAAAAATGATATTAGTATATTCACTCCTTATTTGATTTAGAATTATGCAGTTTAGTGTTTAGACATAAGGTTTTATAGAAACACAAGTTTATAGTAAGTTCATTATGAATTCATTATAAGTTCTAACACTTATCTAGGAGTTATATAGGTGATTTATAACACTGTCTTCACAGACTTAGGATATAGATTAATCGTTAAGGTTTTTACTTAATTCTATAGTTAAATTTTAAATAAACGTTTATAGAGTGGGTTTTCACTGAATTCATAATATACTAATTAGATACTTTTATGATAATTAACTAAATACAGAAAGCAACCTTGGGGGCCTGGGAAACATCACTAAAAGCTTCTTTTGAGTTTTCTTTAGAAATAAACACTGCAGGATAAGAGAAAAATAACAAAGACACCTGGACAAGTAAGGTGATTACAAAGCATTGAAAGTCGTAAAAGCCCAAAAGAGAAAAACTGCTACATGAAGAGCTGTGCACCTGGGAACTTTCTTGAAGCACTTCAAGGACTGTAATTTGGGACTCTTGAAGAGAGTTGCTGGCAGTGCTCCTCTAGACATGATCATTGTTTTATCCATATATTAATCGTAATTGGTAAATGTAATATCATACAAGTTTATATGATCAATATACATATGTATAAGGGTTGACAAAAATTATTAGTCTCTGGTTATGTTTAACAAGGTTCTTACTTTGTGTCATTAATTAAGTTTTAATGCTATAGTTTAGTGTTTTATAGTTACTTTGAAGATTGTTTTAAGTTCATACGTTTAAGTTCACACAATGATAAAACTGGTGCCTCAAAGATAATAATAATTGCTCCAGTGCCTATCTTAAGACAAAGATGTTTTCCAGAAGGTTGCCAAGCATAAGGGAAAACAGCCAAATCACCATTATCCTAAACTTAAAAGCTCATTAGCAATTATGCAACCATAATAATTTTAGTTGTGTTAGTTTTATTTCATTATGTTTAGTTCACTTTATATGTTTATTCAGAGTAAAGATTAGTGTATGTATTTTCACAGTAAGTCACTTTCATAGTTATTCTTTAAATGCTAGCCACTGTTGTTTGGTCAAGTTAATGGGCTTCATATTCCTACTATCACTAGGTACAATCTATAGTTTTGTTTTAGTGATTTTAAGGCATTTTTAATTAGACAAGTGATGTGGGACCGAAATCAAAGTAAACCTTGTATGCATTATGTTTAGTTTAAGTGAAACTCCTTTTAAACTTATCTCAAGACTCATTAACTGAAAGTAGATAGTGTTTTTGGCTTATTCGTTTCTTCTAAAGACCGCTAGATGGTGGTAACTTTTAAAGGATATGTACGTGAAGGAATTTTCTTTGTCTTGCCCCTTTACAAATAGTATAAAAGCTTTGTTAACTAATAAAAGATGTCATCTGTTCAGGAAGCAGATGTCCGAGTATAATATTTTCATCTTTTGCCTATCCGTCTCTCCTTCAGGAAACCTCATGACCCGACAAGGGGTAGGAGCCCTTCAACAAGTATCTTCCATGTTTTGTAACACCCAAAAGTGCATCGATAATCTCTTTTCTTAGGATCCTAGAGATCAAGACTCTTCACATTATTTTTTATTCCAAACTTCCTGAGTTATTTGGGGCAGTAACTGCCAACCTGGTAAATTGTGCATTTTATTATTTATTTTCTGCATGGAGCATCCAGGTGGAACCTTAATAGTACTTGTTTCCATCCTTCACTAGACTCTGAGAATATATGCCATCTCCAATAGAAATCTTGGTTATCTATGTTTTTCCATGTTCCACAACCACAAAGGAACATGTTTAATAATACAGGTCATAAATTCATGGTGAGAAATGTACACAGCAGCTATAAAGCCTGAAAGAAGAAACAAAGAGAAGACAGGCATGTAGAAAAAAAGAATTTTTCACAGCACTTGAATATCACAAGAAGAATCAAAATGAGTTAAACTCACAAGGCAGGACAATTACAAGTAGCAGTTGAGATTTACATGCTCTAAAATCATGACATTCCAGTAGGAAGAGAGACACAGAACCTGATCTGGGATACATTTACCTGGGAATAAGCCATTTTTGACTCTTCCTCCTCCTCCTTCTCCAACATTTCTTTTCAGGGCAGATTATCTGGACATGTCACATCTACAGGTTGAAAATATGACTTTAATTTCATTTTTACTTTTTTTGAGTTGGGAGTCTCACTCTGTCGCTCAGGATGCAGTGCAGTAGCACACTCCCAGCCACTGCAGCCACAACTTGCTGGCCTCAGGAGATCCTTTTGCCTCAGCCTTCCAACTAGCCAGAACTACTGGAATGTGCTACCACACGCAGCTAATTTTTTTTTATTGTAGAGACGAGGTCTCACCATGTTGCCCAGGGTGGTTTCAAATCTGCAAGGTCAGGCAATCCTCTTACCACAACCTCCCAAAGTGCTGGGATTATAGGCATGAGCTACGGCACCAGGTCGGCCTTTATTTTCTAAAAATTAAATTAAATATATTTTTTGAGTCTGAGTCTCATTCCGTAACTTAGGCAGGCTTGAAGTGGCTCCACCTAGTGTATGACAGTTTTGACCTTTTGAGCTCAACAGTTTTTTCCATCTCAGGATCCCGTGTGTCTGAAACTATAGGTATGTGCGACGAATCTCAGCTAATTTGTTTCAGGTTTTATAGCTACATGGATGTGCTATGTTGTCCAGGTTTGCCTCAAACATCTGGACTCAAGCAATCCTCTCCCCCCTCACCACTGAGCTGGATAAAAACCAAAAAAATACACAAACAACCCAAGTGGGGTCTTTAGGATGCAAGCCCCTCATCTTCTCAGTTTTAATGGTCTTCTAAATTAAGTCACATCCCCTGCTCCAACTCTTTGTTTTAACTTTGGCTGTCCCACCAGGCAGATCCAGGTTTGGACTTGGTGACAAACTGCCAATGACCCTGATGACTTGCCCTAGGAATGTCCACCTGGATATCCCAGATCAGGTGACTGTGAGGCTAACCAGCACCTGTACTTTGTTGACTTCCCCTTGCTCTTTCTCCAAGCCTTTCCCCCCAGGCCCTCCAGAGACCTCAGACCAGGAGACATGACTGGTGGCTTTTGGGGGGCCAGCCCCCAAAAAGAGATTTAAGTCATCCCTTGGAAGGTGTGATGGCTTCGGCATTTCTATAGAGACAGATATTAAAAGAAAGAAAGATGGAGGAATAGATATAAAGAGAAAGAGAGAAAGTGGACAACTGTTCAGTGAATTGAGCAGAAGCCATTTATTGAAACTTACAGCGGGTATTTATCCCCAAATTTTACACAGGCAGTCTCACAAGTCTTTCACGTGAACACAAAGCCTGGTGCAGGACAGGTTCCCCCTACCTACCAGGTGTTTCCTCAGACATGAGAAAGAACAATCACAAAACTTTTACATGAACACAAAGCCAATTAATGAGGGGCATCCCTTACCCACCAGGTGTTTCCTGGAGTAAGAGGAAGGGCAATCCCAATTAAATCACAAGTCATTTACATGAGCATACAGCCAGGTGGATGAGGGGCGTTACCCCATCCGCCAGGTGTTTCCTGGAGTATGATGGTTAGGGATTCCAAAACTATCTCACTGTTCCTCATGCTTGGTTAATATTTCTTAAAAGCAATACAACAATTCTAATATAATATTCTAATAATGAATAACTTTTAAAACCTATGCTTACACAACACCTAATATCCAACCTAAATCCCAATTCCTCTCTATCTCGCACTAATTCTACCTACACTATAGAAACTCTTAATTATAGCCCAAACCAATTCCTAAGGAATGTGTTCCAGTCAAAAGATCACGCTGGGCCATTTCTGGGAGCAATTGATTACAATCTCTTAACAAAATGGCTGTTCCAAAATCCTATAAATCTATTTTAACTTTTATAAAAGTTTCTAAATCCTAATCCTGATCATCAGCAATAAAGCTAAAAATAAAACCCAAATATAAACTGTAAATTGTATTAAAGCCAAAAGTGAAAATGTAGAGTGGAAACAATGTAATTTCTAAAGTTAGCTGTAATCTTATTAAACCTCAAAATATCATGTTTGATCATACTTGAACTGACATAATTTACTAACGTAGCATAACCTATTCTACAATACTTTCTATGAATAAAATAAATTCAATTTCTATAATAAGTAGAAAAAACCCTATACTAACTGTAGCTAAAACCCAGTTAAAAGGAAAGCAGTCTAGTCCAAAGTACGCACTGGGCCCTTAGGAATGTGGCCCAGTCTAAAGTTTGTGCTGGGCCATTTCTAATAGCTCTAGATATATATTTATCTGTATTATTAAGGTTGAAGCAGCACTTTGTATGTATATACTAATTCTACAAATATACTATTAAATCTTTAAAGAAGCTTGCACCATATTAAAGGCTCCCAAATGTGACCTGAGTTTGAATTATGTTAAGGTTAAAGCCAAAATCACAGTCTGTGAGAAACGGGAACCATGGACTCCTAAAGTAAGCCATGCCTGTCGTACTCTCAGAACTTCATGCTTAGATCATCAATTCCCTGCTAGTGGAATGTGCCAAAACAGCAAAGAAGGGAAGAGGCAATGGGCCTTCAGCTCCTGACCTCGTCCTAGCGGTCTCAGGATCTGCAGCCCGCCTGGATCCCTGATGCTCAGGCAGGCCTCCATGGCTGGCTCCCAATAGTGGCTTAGAGATTCACGATCCATTTTTGGAGCAAGGGAATTTCTTAACATTGTGACATACCCTCCATTTAACCTGGGAAGATGAGAGAGGGGCAGGACCAAGACCACAGCCCCTTCCCCGGGCCCCTCCATGACACTTCTGGTTCCTGCACATCCAGAGCACGGGATTGTCTGGAGAGGCCGCTGGTGGGGCGAGGTCGCTATAGGGACAGGACTCTGGGGACCGGACCAGACCCACCCTATGCAGAGGGGACCAGGGCCGAGACACTGGAGAGGATGGTTCCAGGATCAGAGGTGAGAGGGAGGCTGGTCTGCCATAGCCGGGTCATCTGGATCCATCGTGCCTCTCGTTCTCACACCCACCCCTATACTAACTATCTTCCAGCTTCTGGGTGTCCCAGCATCCTCCCTACGACACCCAGACCTGCATGTCACAGGGAAGAAAAGAAAGAAAAAAAGACACGTAGTCCTTTCCGAGATCATGCAGAACTTCTGCAGGCACAGGATACAAAAATCGTGGTCAGAGCCCAGAAACCTTCCCTTCACTTTTGGCTCCTCTCTCATTGGCAGTTTCCGAGCTAGGATTCGCTGATTAGATAAGCGTACAGGCCACCACCCTTCTAAACTTGAGTGACAGCAGATGCGATCAAATGGGGTCAGAGGAGGCAAGAAAAAAGAAAAGCATTTTTTTATTTTAGCATTTTGAGGTTGAGTTGTCTCCCTGCATGGGAATTTGGGGGAGGGGAGGGGCAGGTGTGGCACGCATTGCGGAGCATGCTGGGAACACTGGCACAGGAGTGCCGCCTGGTGGCTTGGTCGCTGAGTGGCAGGACTCCATCCCAATCTACATTTGCTGCAAAACACTCCAATGTTCCCTGTGAGTGGTGTCAAGCATCTACATTTTTTGCCCTGCAGGAGTCAATTTCACCAGTGACATGTTGGAGAAACTGGCCTGTGCCACACTCAAGTACTAAAGAAATAAGCCCCCCAAAGAAGAATTTAAAAAATAAATAGGGGAGGCAAGAAATAACCCCCCCCCCATGCTCCTGTGTAAAGAGTGTAGGCTGAGCTCGGTTGCTCAGCCTGTAATCCCAGCACTTTGGGAGGCCGAGGTCAGTGGATTGTGTGAATCTGCGGGTGCAAGACCAGTCTAGGCAACTTGGCAAGACCTTGTCTCTACAATAATCAAAAAAAGAGCCAGCCTTGGTGAAAGGACAGATCAAGAGTGGGAAGCCATTTTTCTTCTTCTTCTTAAACCCTGACACAAGGATGAGAAAGTAGAAGCTATGCTTTTGGAGAAATGCACACTTTAGGTATAATTAACTTTTCTGATGTTGTCATCTCAGAAACAGACTTCCAGGTTTCTGAGGTATCTCATAGTGGCAATCAAGCTTGCCTAGAATAAAGGGAATTTACAAGGCCTAAGATATCATACATTTGTCAAGGACTGTAAAAGTCATGAAGCTTGTAATTACAAAAGTTATGACCCGCCCAGAGGGGGAGTGGGTGCGGACTTAATCTTCCAGTAGAATGGGCCATATCTACAGGGAAGTCAAGGACCCCCGAAGCTACCTACTGGGAATGCCTAGGAGATAGGAGGAAGTGCTCACTCCATTAGCTTCAAGGAATGTCATTTGGGATGATACAGGAGAATTAGAATCCTTGTCACACCCTTCTCTAGGGGCTATAATAATGTGAATGAACATTAATGAGTCTCTGTGTCACAGGATCTCCAAGACATCCACAAGTGGTCGGCAAGGAGGCCACAGCAGTCACATGCAATATCTCCAAGAAAAGGATTTAAGCCAAGATTTGGGAGGCTAGGAGGCCACACTCACCTAGAGCGTAGGCCCACTCACTATCTGTGGGGGCTGAACTTTTCTTAAATAAATCTTTTCTTCTCTCACCTCTGTTTTGCAATTTACTCGGATCTCTGGGTTCCCAGTATGCACCTCCGGCTTGCCAGCCCCGGCGGTGCTGTGCACCTCCCTGCACCTCTCCACCCTCACCATCTCTGCCAATACCCTAACACTTAGTACCGCTCATCTGTAGTTCCACTACTTGGATGACTGAGGTCGAAGGATCGCATGAGACATGCAGGTTTACACTTGGGTGTCTGAGAGCATGCCACTGTACTCCAACCTGGGTGACAGAATGAGACTACAACTCAAAAAGAGAGAGAGAGTGAGAGAGAATATAAATGAATAATGTTATGCAATCAATGATCCTGGAGCAAATGAACTTCTAAAATTGGTTCCCAACCACATATTATCTAGACCTCCCAAAGTACATAGCAGTGATCTGGATGATGCCATAACTGAGCCAGATCTTAGAACCCATGTCCACCCAGTAGTATAGATCTGGATATTCACTGTTGTAAGAACTCTATCAGTTTGGAGACATCTGAACACTCACAGTTGTACAAAGACAGCACTATGCAGAACAGACTGCAGGAGGGGCTGCTGAGAATTCATTTGCTAGAATTATTTTATTTTATTTTTTGGTTCTCCTGAAAGCACAATGAGATAAGAAAAAGGAACTAGATGATTTTCAGTAGCTGCAGAATCAACAAAAAATGGAGAATCCTGCCTGAATCTGGGGAATTGAGACCAGCCCAGGCAACTTGGTGAGACTTCATCTCTACAATAAAAAAATAACAAAATTAGCTCATTGTGGTAGGGTGTGCCTGTAGTTACAGATACTTGGAAGGCTGAGTGGAAGGTTTGGCACTGTCAACCAGCCTGGGCAAAAGAAAGAGAGACAGAGAGAATCTCTCAGCAGCCAGATGAAAAAAAGAGGACAGACTACTGACTGTGAGATGCAGCTAAGTCCTATTCTTGCATAGTCAGAAAATCTTTTCCTGTATGCAGCTATGGTCCCCACCTCAGAGCATATTTGCACAAAGTGAGGCCACATTTTGAATTCTAAACATGAACCCACCAAGTATGGCAGACCTAGACTTGGCTTCCTGGGCCTACGCTTGCCAAATTTACATCAATACTATAATCTGGAGCATGAACCAAATCCTGAAATCATGGGCCAGGACTGTGCACTTGGCCTCAGACTTCTGCCTCATTGGAGGTCAGGTAATGGACATTCGGCGCATGGAAGTTCAGCCATAATTGCCTCCTTGAGTGGATAATGTTGATGGCTGGTCTGTGGGTTTCTGCTCACCCTCATCTATGTCCTGGTTGCTCTTCAAGCCTGGTGACATCACTAGTTTGGCTCTGCTGGGCATGAGTGAGCCTCAGGTAGCCACACACCATTCCAAGGGTTCTCACCCTGCCTTGGACCAAATTCTCATTTTGGTCAGGGCCATAGTTTCCCTGTATGATCATCCTAGGTGTTCCTAAATCACTTTTCTCCCAGAGGTCTGGTTGAGGCCAGGTTGGATCCTTCAGTGTTAACACTTGTGCCCTGTAAGAAAGACAATGTCACACAGCTTGACCTGCATGAGGAACAAGACATGCTGCTGACTGGAGCAAGTAATTCTTACTAGGGTGGGTAAAAATGGCCCACTAAGCTAGATGCAGTGGCTCATGCCTATAATCCCAGCTCTTTGGGAGCCCACAAATTCGATATCAGCCTGGGTAACTTGGTAAGAACTCATCTCTATAATAAAACTAAAATTAGCCAGGTATAGTTGCACATGCCTGTAGTTCTAGCTACTTGGAAGTATGAAGAATCACCTGAGACCAGTAGGTCAGGGCTGTAGTGACCACAAGAGTGCCACTGCACTGCAGTCTAGGTGACAGAGTGAGACTCTGAATAATAATAAAAAAGAAAACCAAGAAACCAAGACTGTTCACTTCGTAGGACATTGGATGGATTTCGAGTCTACAATATAAGTGACTGAGGCAGGGATGGTGGCTCTCACTTGTAATACCAACACTTTGGCAGGTCAAAATGTGAAGACTGCCTGAGGCCAGGGGTTGAAACCACCCTGGGCAAGTTGACAAGAACTTCTCTGTACACTAAATTAAAAAATAAAATTAGCCAGGTTTGGTGCCATGGGCCTGTAGTTCTAGCTACCTGCTAGGCTGAGGTGGAAGGACCACCTGAGCCCAGCAGGTTGAGGCTGCGGTGACAAGAGTGCTACTAAACTCCCACTTGGGTGAAAAGGATTAAAAAAAGAATAAATTCTCAGTGATGTACCACATAACAAAGATCTGAGTACTATGTGTACTTACTCATAAGTTGACCCTGAACATTATTCAGAATACTATAAGAAAGTGACTGGCAGTATTGGGACACAGCCATGGGAGTGGGAGGACATAATATCAACAAAGGTACTCAAAGTTTACATGTACCCTAAATTGTTCCCTACACTTTAAAATAAAATAATAGTGAAAAGAAAAATAGAAGAGAATAGAAAACCTGGTTTCCCAGGATGAGGACTATGTCAACACACAATTACTATTGCATACTAAGTATTTCATATGCGTTCTTTGTAGAAAAATTACATTTGAGTAGAAATGTAAAATTATTAGATACATTGTGTCAGTACGTTGCAACATTACATCATGATCAATCTCCCTTTATGTCAGGAAAGAATAAAAGACTCAGCATTTGGGAATCCATCAATACAATTAGTCACATTAACAGAATCAATGAGAAAATCATATGATCATGTTACCGGATTAAAATGATCTTGTGACACTTTTAGAAAAGAATTATACATTTAAAAATCAATGGATAGAGAGCCTCCCAGATGGCTTCCCAAAATCGCGACCCCACCTCCTCCAGCATCGCCACCACCCAGAAAGGAGCCGAACCTAGCGGGGATGCCGCCCGGGACCCGTGCACAAAAGACCTCATGATGTCTGGTGACAAAGGAATTTCTGCTTTCCCTGAATCAGATAAGCTTTTCAAATGGGTAGGAACCATCCATGGAACAGTTGGAACAGTGTATGAAGACCTGAGGTATAAGTTCTCTCTGGAGTTCCCCGGCATCTACCCTTATAATATGCCCACAGTGAAGTTCCTTATGCCCTGCTACCACCCCAACGTGGATAACCAGGGTAACATCTGCCTGGACATCCTGAAGGATAAATGGTCTGCCCTCCATGATGTGAGGACCATCCTGCTCTCCATCCAGAGCCTGCTAGGAGAACCCAACATCGATAGCCCTTTAAACACACATGCTGGCGAGCTCTGGAAAAACCCCACAGCTTTTAAGAAGTACAGGCAAGAAACGTACTCAAAGCAGGTCTCCAGCCAGGAGCCCCGACCCGGGCCATCCAGTCTCTCCTGTGTCGTCTTTTATTTTATCATTTCCTTAGATAGTCTGTCCTTTCCTTGATCTTGAACTGTGGTGTTATATTTGTTTTGTTTGTTTTTTAAATTAAATCTTTGGTTGAGACCTTTTGATGTATATTAAATAAATGTTTTAGTTGTTTTTTTCCTAAAAAAAAAAAAAATCAACGGATAAGGAAGTAGTATATAATATTTCTGAAACTCATGAAAAATAGTAGAAATAAAAAGTAATAAAAATACGTTTTGGGAAGAAAGTTTAAATGGTATCACTAAGTCGATATCCTCTAATCAGTTTATCTACTGAGCCTGATAATGACATAGACACCAGCTATTTTTGTTCTGGAGAACTTTTTTGCACAAAAGAACATTTAAATTGGAAATCCATAAAAATCTAAAAAAAATAGGATGATATTATACATAATAAGGACAAGGAAAGTAAAGCAGGGTGATAGTGAATTTTTTTAAAGATTGAGAAATCAAGGGAATACAAAGTTTAAAAGAAGAATAAGCCATATATGTAAATGCACTATACAATCAAGCCACAGTGGTGGAAGAGAAGTAGTGACCTTGCTGTTTCTCACGGGAGACTGAGCTCACACATGTGGAGAGACTTTGTCTTCTGTGTGTTTGCTTCTTGCAGGTCTTCCTCACCTGTGTTAAGCAGAGATGACCCAGCGCTTCAGACTGTTCAGAGTCTTGGAGTCAGTGTCCTTTGTACAGTAAGTCTGTAATTACAAATGAGTTCTGATAAAAAGAGTAGCCAATGTTATATGCAATGGAAGACCCGTCACATATTAATCAGTGATGGATAATGTTATAAAAACTAGATGATTCTTCCATTTGTCATTTAGGAAGCACAGATATCGGTTATATTTAAATAAAATGGGTAAAACTACACTTTTATTCTAACTAAATAATTTAAAATCCGACGTTGCCATCGACATGGTGTTTGTAACTCAGTATCCACAAGTTGATTTTCACTCATTATGACCCTTATTCTTTCACTTCCATTATATCTTCATAAAGAAGTATGACTTTGTCTTCTTTTTTTTTTTGAGTTGGAGTCTCACTCTGTCACCCAGAGTGGAGTGCAGTGGCCACTCCTGGCCACCGCAGCTTCAACCTGCTGGGCTCCGGCGATCCTTCCGCCTCAGCCTTCCGAGTAGCCAGAATTACAGGCACACGCTACCATGCCCGGCTAATTTTTTGATTTATTGTAGAGATGAGGTCTCGCCTGCCCTGAGGGTCTCGAACTCAGCCTCCAAAAGGTGCAGGATTACGGTTGAGCCACCGAGCCCGGCTGATTTGTCTTCTTAAAGTATGCTTCTTAGAAGCTGCTCTTGGTAATCAAACCTCTCAGGTATTTTATCTAGAAAATTTTTTTTTATTCTTTAAACATATCCGCTTCTACCTTTTTTTTTTTGAGTTGGATTCTCACTCTGTCACCCAGACTGGAGTGTAGTGGCCGCTTCTGGCCACTGCAGCCTTGACCTGCTGGGCTCTGGCGATCCTTCTGTCTCAGCCTTCCGAGTAGCTGGAACTACAGGCGTGCGCTACCACACCCAGCTCATTTTTTGATTTATTATAGAGAAAAGGTCTCGCCAAGTTGCCCAGGTGGGTCTCGAACCCGCGGGCTCAGGCAATCCACTCACCTCAGCCTCCCAAAGGTACGGGATTACAGGCTGACCCACCGAGCCCGGCTCCGATTCTACCTTTAATAATACTTTATATCAGCACTGTTAATACTAGTTTCGCTGTTTTCAAGAAAGCACAAGTTTTGGAAATACTCTGTGCTTTTAGTGTAGTTTTGTTTTATAATTTGAATTTATATTCATTTATATATTTGTTTAGAATTTATATACACACACATTTTAGAGTGCCATCTCTCTGTCACCCAGGCTAGAGTTTAGTGGCAAGATTATGACTCAACCTCTGGGTTCAGGCATGTCTTCCCCTAAGACACTCGAGTACCATGGGACAACATGCACTACCACACCCAACAATTTTCTTGTTATTTTTAAATAGATATGTGTTGCCCATGCTGCTCTCAAACCTCGGGGTTCAAGACGTTCTCCCACCTCAGTCACCCAATGTATTGGGAATACAGTCCTGAGTCACCATGTCTTGCCCCTCACTGCTTTTAGGTGTTTTCTTTTGTGGTGTCACACAGTTTGACTAATATTGCTTTTAATACTGTTTTATTTTCTATTTTTGACACGCATTAATTCCAAATTTAGGAATTTATGTCTGGTTATTTTATAAACTAATATATCAACAAATCTTTGGATATGACCTTTTATTTTTATTTTTTCACATATTTTACTCAAACCACTACATAAATGTTTGGGAAATGTTTCATATTTTACATTCAAGTCACCACTTATGTAGCACTGTAATCATAATTTTTTTCACTTGGACTTTGACACTTTGAGTATATAAATTGTGCTCAATATTTCCACGCAATAGTACTGTTATCAGCTCAATCTAATTTTATATTTATCTCATACATTTTATGTTGATTTATTATATTATAATTATGTTGGCTTGGCTGTTTTCCAAATAGGGTTAGTCAAGATTATACTGTCTTATTTCCACATCTATTTTTCTCACTGTATTGTTAGCCCATGAAGAACATGGGTTTGACTTGTATAGCTCCATATTTTTTCAACAAATACAATGGAATTTCTTTTTTGACAATTTGTGATCATTTAAAAGAAACATGCAGAACCATAGTTTAGAAATATACTTTTAAAATTTCATGAGGCACGCCTATAATTCCAGCTACTTGGAAGGATGAGGTGGAAGGATCACTGGAGCCCAGCAGGCAAGGCTGTTGTGGCCGGGAGCAGTCACTGCATTCCAGTCTGGGCAACAGAGTGAGACTCCAACTCAATATATATATCATGAGGACATCAGATAGAAGTATATTTTTGTCTATTTTTACCTTTACCATCATAAAGATATACAAATCTATCATCAAAGGTAAACATAATTTATGCACTTACAGGGTATACATGGCACCATCAGCAGTTGGGAAATGTGTAAATAAATGTAAAGATGCAGTATTAACTCATAATGGCATAAAATTAGCTATGACACAAAGTATATAGTCAATAATTTTGGGACCACTTCCTGCTGCCAGGTGATTAATGCAAGTGTTGTGAGATTCTGTTTCACACACCATGTGATGTTAATGTTTCCATATGAGCATTTGGTCTCTCCAGAGTGAACCAAGGAAATTACAAAGAATCATTGTATTTATGGCAAAACAGTGGAAAGGGAACGGTATGAAGATATAAATGTTGAAGATATTCCAGAGCCCAGAACCCACACCACAGGAGTTAGAGGCAGATGACTTGAGGGGACAAGTGCTTCCAACACAGTGCCAGATGACTAAGAAAGGAAACAAGAAATTGACTGGGCATGGTGACTCATGCCTATAATTTCAGCACTTTGGGAGTCAAAGCACAGCAGACTGTGTTAGTCTAGGGCTTCCAGGCCAGCCTCAGCAACTTAGTGAGACCTTGTCTTAACAATGAATCCAATAGTTGGATGGGCATGATGGCAAACATTTGTGACACCAGCTACTCAGAAGGCTAAAGGAGAAAGATGGCCTGATACCATCACATTGAGGCTGCAGTGAACATGGGTTTTCCACTGTATTCCAGCCTGGGCATCAGAGTCAAAATCCAACCTAATGTATAAGTATTTACAATCATCAGGATTCAGAAAGTTAGGTCTTATAATCATACTTCTGTATAATCTTTATTACAATAATCAAAATGACACATAACTAAAAAAAAGAAAGAAAATATCACCTATAAAAAAAGGATCACTAGAAACATCCTTCCATAAGTTACTCAATAGTATATGGTCATCATATACCTACAATCTTGGATAAGAGAATAGATTAACACTTATGGCAACATAACAATTTATGGTGTGGACAACAAATGTTAATAGTTTATAAACAATTCTGTTTATTAAAACAAACAAATTTACATAGCCTAATAAACCTTCAAATTTCACTGTATGCAAAACCAAATTACAAATATTCAAGCATTTCTCTTCTTCTGATAGTGTGATCCATGTGTGAACAGCTTTCTTCAGTTTTAAAAACTGAATCTGATTGTTTACTAAACATAAACTTATAATATATACATTTTAAGAGAGCAATTATCTTTGCTCTGATGTCTATGAAAATATTTATTTATATCAAATTACACTTATGGTTTGTAAGTATTGATAGTATGAATATGCATCCAGTTATTATGTTCTGGCCTCATTTTCTTATTTGCATGTCAGTAGTAAGACAAATGATTTCTAAAACTCTCAATGATTCTTTGTCATTTATTTCCAAAGAAAAATGTTATCCTGAGTACTTACCTCATTCCAAACTTACAATAATGCTCAATGTGAGCCACAAAAAACCTCTTCATTTCGATCTTTTAAAGGAAATTATGTATCAGTGTTCCTCATCCTCCAATAAAAAACATGAGATGAGTGCTGGTGACCTATTATAAAAAGACATTTCATAGTTCTATTGTACCAACAACTGACCCCATGCCTTTACATAAACATGACGAATGAAGACATAGCATCATGTGAGTTGAGTTACATCAATATTGTTTGCTTTTCAAAATATCCTCAAATTCTGTCAATGAAAAACTAAAATTATACTCTTTGTATATTCTTTATATATTTATGCTTTCCTAAAAAACAAACACAAAAAACATATTCTAATGCCACTCAATATTTGATATTTATTTCAACTTGACCTCTCAGTAAATAAGCTTCCATATAAATTGTATCTATAAAGTTTTCAGTCCGAATACCCTAGTATTTACAATGGCATATATTTTGAACAAAGTTCAGTCCACATTCTTTAAATTTGTAGATTCTCTACAATGCACAATCTAATGTCAAATAAAATTTTGGCTGGTTAATGTCTTTAGACATGTTTTACATTTTTACATTCAAAAGATCTGTGGTTTGAGTAAAGATAATGGTACTCTTTACATCTGTAAATTTCTCACCATGTCTCTATTGTTTATAACAGGATATATGATTTTCCAGTCATTAGAGATACTGAAAATTTAGAGTATAAATTGTCATGTTCAGAAAACTTGGAATAACAGTGAAAAGGTTTACCCCATTCTTCCCTTCTATAGGGAGTCCCTAAATATAAATGCTCATATGTCAACCAAATATTGAATGAGAGCTAAAGGCTTTATCTCATTCCTCTTATTTATATAGTTTCATCTCAGTATGGATTCTTAAAATGTCCACCTAGTGGCATATGAGAGCAAAAGGCTTACTATATTTTTCATGTTTGTAGAGTTTCTCTCTAGTATGGATGATTATGTATCTAGCAAATCCACTGTGGGAGTGAATGGCTGTCACATTCTTCACTACTATATGTAGGGTTTTTTTTTTTCAGTAAAAGGCCTTGTCACATCTTCACATTTGTAGAATTTCTATCCAGTATGCATGGTCTTATGTCGAGAAAATCCAGAGTGAAAGCGAAAAACCTTGCCACATTCCTCACATTTGTATGGTTTCTCTCCAGTATGGATACACTGATGTAAAATAAGACTCGAGTTCTAAGCAAAGCCTTTGTCACATTCTGCACATCTGCAGGGTTTCTCTCCAGTATGGATCACTGTATGTTGAGTAAGATCTGAGCGAGAGTTAAAAGCTTTGCCACATTCTGCACATTTGTGGGGTTTCTCTCCAGTATGAATCACTGTATGTAAAGTAAGATCTGAATGACACTTAAAAGCTTTCCCACACTCTGCACATATGCAGGGTTTCTGTCCATTATGGATCAGTGTATGTTGAGAAAGGTTTGAAGGAGAGTGAAAGTCTGCCACATTTTTCACATTTAAAGGGTTTCTCTCCAGTATAGATCATTGTATGACAAGTAAGGCGTGAATGAGTTTGAAAGGCTTTGCCACATTATTCACATTTATAGGGTTTCTCTCCAGTATGGAATATTGTATGTTGAGTAAGGTGTGAATCCGTTTGAAAGGCTTTGCCACATTCTTCACATTTGTAGGGCTTCTCTCCAGTATGGATAACCATATGTCGAGTAAGGCATGAACGAATTTGAAAGGTTTTGCCACATTTTTCACATTTATAGGGTTTCTCTCCAGTATGGATCATCATATGTCGACTAAGGCGTGAACAAAACTGAAAGGCCTTGCCACATTCTTCACATTTGTAGGGTTTCACTCCAGTATGGGTTACGGTATGTTGAGTAAGATGTGAACGAGAGTGAAAGGCTTTGCCACATTTTTCATATTTGTAGCATTCACTCTAGTATGGATCACTGTATGATGAGTAAGATGTGAACGAAACGGAAAGGCTTTGTCACATTCTGCACATTTATAGGGTTTCTCTACAGTATGAACGGTCTTATGTGCAGCAAATCCTCCTTGAGAGAGGAAGGCTTTGCCACATTCTTCACATTTGTAGCTTTTCTCTGCAGTATGGATCATTATATGTCGAATAAGGACTGAACGAATATAAAAGGATTTGCCACATTCTTCACATTTGTAGGGTTTCTCTCCAGTATGGATCATTGTATGTTGAGTAAGATGTGAATGATAGTGAAAGGCTTTTCCACATTCTTCACATTTGTAGGGTTTCTCTGCAGTATGGATCACTGTATGTTGATTAAGATGTGAACGAGAGTGAAAGGTTTGGCCATATTCTTCACATTTATTTACTTATTTATTTCTTTCTTTTGAGTTGAAGTCTCACTCTGTCACCCAGACTGGAGTGCAGTGGCCACTCCTAGTCACTGCTGCCTTGACCTGGCAGGCTCCAGTGATCCTTCTGCCTCAGTCTTCCAAGTAGCTGGAACTATAGGTGCACGCTACCATGCCCAGCTATTTTTTTTATTTATTGTAGAGATGAGGTCTCACCAAGTTGCCCAGACATGTCTCAAACCTGTGGGCTCAGACAATCCACAGACCTCAGTCTCCCAAAGTGTTGGAATT